>SNQJ01S0053962.1:30232-58854 GCA_010110895.2 Picea sitchensis
GCACCCATACAACAATTCTTCCAACTCAATTCTCATGCTTGTGTTTGTCAATTGATGGAAAACTACCATGTTATATGATTCCCCCTTGGATCATAACAAATTTATATTAGGAATAAAAAAATTTGTTTGTAACAAATTTATTAGATAAAACAATTTATTGATCTTAAAATGAAATATTCAAATCACTTCCCTAAGTCTAATTTCCTTTATTTTGAAAACCTGAAGCAAACTTTACCAAACCAATCAAAACTTATAAAAAAAAAGTTTTAGATTTTGATGATACCTTTCAAACAATATAAGGAATTCTCAAAACAGGGATCAGAATCAAAATTTATCACAAAAATATCGTAAGAATTTTACAAGTCATAGCTTTATTTAAAAAACAATACGCTAATAATACATAATAACGAAAAACTTATAAGTACAAAGTTGTACATCTTGGCGATACGTTTCCAACAATATAAAGAATGCCTCAAATGGAGTTCATGATCAAAATGTATCGCAAAAATAGAAAAATGTTTTCTTCTCTCATCAATGACTTTTTAGAATGTTTTCTGCACTCGGGAAAAAGGTGGCATTTTTTAGCACAGTTCACATGGGAGGATCAACAATCAGGATCTGTTCTTGCTTGTGATTGGATGACTAAAATTTATGCCATGAAAATTTGTTTCATTGGCATTGGTGGTTGGTAGAATGAGTTTTGTGTGGGAATTGTAAGGCTTGGTAATCTTGTCGATGCTCGATGAGTTCATCAGCATCAACAAATATCCATGTCACAAAAAAAAAAATTGAAAAATACTGAACATTGATGAGCAACGAAGACATTGGTACTGTGATGATGTGGACCCGTATGATGAAGTGGAAATGTGACATGTCATGCTGACATGGAAAAAAAAGTGCGTATGGTGATGTGCTAATGTACAGTCGGAAATGTGGTAGGCCAATGTGGTAGGTGATGTGGATGGTGTTGTGGACCATGTACGACCATCAAAGTGGACAGGACTTACACAAAAAGTTTCAACGTTCAAGATTTGTCTTCATTCATGATCGCATGACTAATATTGATCTCTTGCTTCTCATAGTTCATCGACATCGAGAGAACTCTATTTCTTTTGTGCTTGACTCTTGAAGGGTCCACACTTACACTCCCAGACTCTTGAAGGGTCCACACTTACACATGGCGACACATTAAACGTAGAGGCAAAAACAGGTGGATCTGGGCCTACGGCCGAAGTAACCCCAACATCCCAGCACCCCAAATTTCTCAAAGTTTCGAAATCCCAGTGCCTCGAGTATTCCACCAGATATTAGGCCATGCAAGAATATACCCGGGTTTGACACGTGGCAAGTGGTAGAGATGAAATGTGGCACCATCAATGGGTGAAATGTGTCATGTTCCAATTGGCATATAAGGTATGTAAAAATCACGAATCCAGATGACACGTGGCATGTTGAACATGGGTCCACGTCACCCTAGGTGACGTCAGCATGCCACATCCCTACGAACTGACATCCTATGGGAGTCTCTGTCTTCTCCTACCTACGAAATATCCTGGAGCTCTGAATTTCGAACTCCACGATCGAGATGGGTCCACATAGATCCATAAATCTACACCCTCCATTGCTTCACGAATTCAGTTTTTGGGGGATCCCATGTGTAATTTCCTCTTTACTCCTAGAGTGGTCAGCTTCGGAATGAACATGGTCTAGATCCACCCGCTTAACACACCTTTCCACCCGGAGTGGTCAAATCTGGACTAACTGAGACGTAGATACAATGGTCATGGGAGATCTCGAAGTGTCCCCAGATCTACGGTCTCATCACTTCACAATTTCGATGTTCGGGGGTTCCACACACTTAACACTCCTTTTCACCCAGAGTGGTCAATGCTGGACTGACCACGACGTAGATCTAATGGTTAGGGAAGATCCTGAATGTCCTCGGATCTATGGTTCTCATCACTTCATGACCAAGAAGTGGGTCAGGGTTTAATGATGGGACATATCCCATGGTCATGGTTAAGGAAACCACTAGATGTTGGTCAACCTCACCGGTAACCACACTAGCATGTTGCCTTCGATTGGTTTCGAAGGTTGTAAAGTTATAGCATCTCGGAGCTCTGAACTCTTAGAGTTTCGAAGACAAAATAACTTATCTCCTTTCATACCTAGCAAAGGGTTCCAAGGTCCTAGACATATAATTCCTCTGACATGTCTCAGGGTTGCACACTCAACTCTTAGCCATGATTTGGTTAAGGTCATGGGCATGACCCTGTGGTCGCTTGGACGATTAGTTTGAAGGAGGCGCCTTTCATTCATAGAACTTAAGTTCTAAAACAGGGAAAGGTATTTTTGAGGGATCAACGAGACTGAAACATTCCAACAAAGTCTGCCCCAACCCTTACATTACAAAATCAATCCTTGGGAAAATTCCCTTAAGGATTTTCCAACCAGCATAGAAACCATAATCATATTCCTAATTTCATTTGAAGACCCATGTCTAATAGTTCTGTTGTTGCTAAGCAGAGGAAAACACAAACCATTCAAATGCAGGGGTTCATATAAGAAAAATATACATTACTAATATTAATCATGCAATGAAAATTTTAGTCATAGACACAGACATCCAACCACTCATTTCAATTCTAGTAAACAGGCAATATGAAATACTTATCTATTACAGTCAGTCACTGACCAACTGACTGTGGGTGTTCGCCTTTCCACCCAATTATAGGCTCAGAGGAATTCATTCTTAGCGCTCTAGCCACCCTCGTGCCAAGCCATGATATCACTAGGGAACTTTTGCAGTTTCTTAAAGGTTCTTTCTCTGTCACAACCTCTGCAAGGTTTATTAGATGCTCCGTCAGCATCAAGCTTGCGACCTTCTGATCAGGTCAAGTTTTCTACAAACTCTCAGAGATCCTTTCTCTTTTTCTCTCCCTTTAACTAGAACAACTTAATACTTCAGTTCTTCTTCTCAGCTCGAAAGCCTCACACACTCTTCCTCTTTCTAAATGGTATCCTACTTCTCTTGCACACCCTCTCCTTTTCCCCCCAGGGAGGTTCTGGACCTGTTTTGTTCCTTCTATTAGAAGGAACTTGGGTCAGTCTGGGTCTGCAAGAGAACTACACCCTGTGGTACTTTGGGCTAACAGTTTTTTGTTTCCTTAGCCAGACTCTCCATGCTTCCATTCATGGGGGTATTTGATTGTTCAACCACCAGTCCTTCTTTCATTAACCGATTTTTCCGTGGGATCAGGATGAGGCTTATTATTTCAACAAAGAGAATTTGGGTCATTTTGACACAATGAACCCTCTCTACAGTTTCCTCACTATTTCCTCTAGTGATATCATGGTCGATACTTCAAAGATTCACCCTCATAGTCAATTATTTGAATCTAAACAATAATACATTTACATTGTTCACATGCCATAACATGGTAATCATAATTAATGATTAATTACAAGTTGGGGGAAACATGGGTATTACAATCCCCTCCCCTTTAAAAAGGAACATTGTCCTCAGTGTTATTTCTTAGTAACACCCCTTTGTCATTCATCTACTTTAGAAATCTTGATCCTCTTTCTTTTTCAGGTCCTTTCCAGACCCTTGGCCTTCATCACTTTCCGTCAATAATTTTGGACAACAAGCATATTAATCACAATTTCATGCGAAAACATCTTACTGTTGTTCAAAATTCAAGAGGAAAATTTCATAATCTAGAACAATACTTATCTCTGCAGTTTGTGGATTTGCATCCACATGGTTGTCTTGTTATCTTGGATCACTATTTTTTTTCCTGGACATACCCATTGTGTGCATGATCCCAATCAATAGTTTATGAGAATTATCAAAGTATCCTATTCCTTGTGGCCACTCACCCTCCAGGCCCAGGCTCAGGCATCCCCTTCTCTACTATACAGTCCCTCGAGTGATCCATCTTGCATTGCTAAGGATTTCTCACACAGGAAGATTTATAAAGACATCATTGATCCTTATAGTCAAGGCATCCCTCAGACTTGCTATGTCGATCCATCCCTCCATCTTGTTTTAGCACAACACAATATATTCTAGGGAAATCATGTCTTACCACAGGGTTCTCCTATCTCAATAGTATCCTTTTTCATGATTTCCAACTTAACAACCTTCACCTGTACTTCCTAAACATATATTTTTCACCTCACCTGTATCACAGGTATACAAAAATTATGAGATAGTATCATCAATTTCAAATTCAGAATTTTCTTGCAAATCTGTCACCCACAAAATTCCAAATTCCACATTTATTTTTAGATTTGCTCTGCATAGGAACCAGAATCACAAGTATGGGACTTTCCTTCCCATAGAAGTTTTTCTTAGCAGTTAATTGGTCTTCCTTATGGGCTTACAACACTAGCATATCCAAGACCCTTTTCTTCCTGCAATTTCAACATTCCTCAGCCAAACAAATTGTTATTTTTCATGCACATTATATTTTCAAAACTATGCATAATAACAATGCAAGTCATTTTCATCTATTCAAGGGTACAAGGCAAAAGGGAATATCATTATTTACATATGCATCGTTTCAACACACTAAATTTTCCCAATGAAATTTTAATTGCGAAATGACTTTAATCCATGTGTCAATATTCATGGCTACATTCATACCCAATGTTCCCTTACATTTTATTTAAGTTTCCCACACTTATGGAAAGCACCTTGTCATGGTGTGTTGGAGCTTAGACAACCTATTAACCATAAGGTTTAATCATTCTTCTTCACTCTTACAGCAAGACTATGCTACCTGCTATGGGTTGATCATGATCCCAAATCAGTACATATGAAACTAAAATTTTCTCTTGAATGCACCCAAGCATTTCTCCTTCATTAGTAACCAGGGGGCCAACACTCATGGCCACCCAAATTATCTTTTCTTTAACACCTCTACAATTCAAGTAGAGTATTGGAAGGTCCTCCTTCCTTAATGGGCAATCTAGTGTCTTCCCTCCTATGCAATATGCATTTCCTCAATGCATTCCATGCAATGTGCTAACTATGAGCACCTTTATTCCCAATCTCCCTAGATTGGTCATTGCACACATGGTACTCTTTGCTCATGCGCTTTGTTGCAAGGGTTATAACTCATCCTTAACTAGCATAGGCTTCCTCTCTTTACAGTTCAGATTCTTCTTTCTTGAATCTTACCCTGCTTTGGTAGCAGTGACATACAATAGCCACTTAAAATTATTTTCCTATCAGTAAGATAATGAAATCCTTTCAGAATGGGTTCTTACCAAATCCATTTATACCTTATGCCATACAAACATGGAAATTTTTATACATGTTCTAGTTGATAGCACCCGTTTTTTTCCCCTTATTTTTACCTCATCAGTAGTGCTTCATGGGGCTCCCAAAGTCCCCTCAAAAATATTTCAACAGTGGCCCTCTCGCATTAATCCTCTTCTTGAGGTTTTATACCATTGGTAATTGTATTTCCCAACAATTTCAATTTCTTTCTACACATGACATATATCACAATTATATTAGTCGTCATGTAAAAATAAAAATGCATGTATCATAGCATTGCAATCAATAAAACATTTTTAGATATGTCCTAGCATATCTTTATGCACTTCATCACATTATCCTTAATGTTTTCATGAGTGAAACAAAAAAAATTCTCAATTGTTTTTACAATCATACAACCATCATCATTATGGTATCAAAACATTTACCTTCATCATTAAATTGGTCTCTCATACCAGAGAAATACAATAAACAACAAGAAAGGAGTCAAGGAAATATTCCCGCATTCAAATCCTACACAGCCCTAGACTTTTAGTCCAACTGAGTTATTTTCCAGGGCCTAACTGCCTTTATTTAACACGATTTGACCAAGCCTATTCATTTAAATATGATTATTTATTCATTTTCCCTTTTTCTAGTGGTACTTGTTCCCACAACTGTTCTTCTAAGTCTTACAACTCTGTTAAACAATTCATAGTTTTCAGGGTGAGAAAAGTGTTCCTCCTTTTCTCCTTATTTGCTTATGCAATATAGTTATTATTGTGATCTCCATGCTCTTTTCCTTGAGCAGTCTTAGTTAGGTTCACCTCAACCTTCTTGGTAATTCAACATGCTACAACAACAAACATTTTGTTCGCAATGAATCATGAACCTGTGCATTCTGCACATTACCATTCAGTTATCAGAATGGTCAACATTCATTTGTTAGTCTTCCACTCATACATTTTGTTTTAGAATGTAATCCAATATTCTTATATATATACTTGTAGCCCACTGCCCAATTCTCAGTAGTCATTAAGGTTGTGACTATGTTCTCCTGACAGAGTTTTCACACAGTTCCTCCCCAGGAAACTCCTTTGGCATGAAACTTCCTTATTGCATATCCATTACTATTTTTTATGGCCTCAACCTTGAGTTAGCTTCAATTGTTTACCAAATATTCCATAAGGAATATAAACATGCATCTTTGTTATGCATCCAACTTATTTATCCATACATATTTATTGTTTTGTTAATGTACATCCATGTTGTACTTAACCACATGCATAATCATAAGCCTATGTGTAGGTACCATAGGTATATTTCAGAACTCACATACATCTTTACTTTAAAATCATTCAACTCATGATTGTTCACAATCGTTCTCATGTGATCATCAAAGGGATAATCATGGTGCCTCTTATCATGAAAACAGAGCA
The DNA here is from genome assembly GCA_010110895.2 of Picea sitchensis. Lineage (NCBI taxonomy): Eukaryota > Viridiplantae > Streptophyta > Pinopsida > Pinales > Pinaceae > Picea > Picea sitchensis. The sequence goes on from SNQJ01S0053962.1 coordinate 36,941, forward strand.
TCCTTTGCATGTTTAACATCATTCATTCATATCTATTTGGTGTTAATACCAGTCCTTATATCAAGCAACCTTATGATGCATTAAATCCATGCACTCATGCATAAATAAACACATCTAAACATTCATCATGCAAGCTCATTGCTTGCCCCCTTTCCATGTAATTCATACACATGAACATATCAGACTTTCAGATCCTTCTCCCAAGGATCCTACTGCCATTATCATAACAAGTCTCATAAAGACAGTCAACACTAGGATTCCCTCATAGTTGAGAGCTTGTAGTCATGTACATGATATCCACATGGAAAGCTTAATAGACATAGTCATAACAATGTCCCTCTTCCCATATGAAAACAAGCAACAAGAAAGTGTTCTTTCCTCTAGTATTATAAAATTATTCAACAACCCATAAATATTATCTAAGAAACTCCAATAGTTCCCAAGGAAACAAGACAACTTATCAAGCTTATATTTCATGCCTCAAACCATTTTTGGTTAACGTACGTTTTTATCAAGGGAATCATTTTCTATATTCCCTCTCACCACTAGTTGAGCATATCAAGTCATACCTTATATGGATACCATCCACCTCTGTATGTCAATATGACTCATTGGTCATCTAGAAGTGCTCCAAAACTTCTCTTACCAAAACCATGAGCTTTTGAACTTGCTCATGTCATTTCACTTCTTCCATGAGGTTCATTCCCAATCCTCATGACTTCTTTTATTTTACAAAGAGGGATTACCCCAATAGGAAGTTTTTTAGTTATAACAACTCAAGTAGGTTGATCTCACCTACTCCAATAAGGCCTCTAGACATGGAGGATTGTTCTCCCAATTCAAAATCCTTCATTTAATCAACACTTTTAATTAACATAGGCTTCATAAGCCCACTTCTTACGAAATTCTTTCCATCTATTCAGTCCATTTTCCTTCTAGACTAGAGTACTCCTTAAAACAGGTTTATGCCATTTTCATCCAAGTTTTATTATTAATGCTCCTCAACATAATCCCACTTTTGTAGGACTGGCTATCATTTCTCCAAAAGAAATGATAGGCTTCTTTTGCCACAGTCTAGCATGATTCAATCTCGTTGGGTAAAATCCAAACTGAATTTTAATCTGCATCCTTCTCCTCAATGAACTTATGTAGACAATTTCCATATGGCAGTAATACTTTCAACAGGCTCATTTTAGCCTTGGTAAACTAGTCTTATGACTATTCTCCAACCCATCAAGGCCTGTGTTTGAATCATGCTCTGCTAGATAGGGTAGGGAAGTGTGCCCTCTCCCTTAAATTTTTCTAAGAAAGAAAAAAAATAATCACTTGACTCTTTCGTGAGCCTAATTAGACCAAGTGTTGTTTCACAAGTTCAGCGTTCGGGGGTTCCACCCACTTAACACTCCTTTTTGACCCAGAGTGGTCAATGTCGGACTAACCATGACGTAGATCCAACAGTGAGGGAAGATCCTAAATGTCCTTAGATCTATGGTTCTCGTCACTTCGTGACCAAGAAGTGAGTCAAGGTTTAATGATGGGACAGATTCCATGGTCATGGTGAAGGAAACCGCCAGATTTCGGTCAACCTCATTGGTAATCACACCAACAGGTTTCCTTCAGTTGGTTTCCAAGGTTGTAAATTCATAGCATCCCTAATCTATGAACTCCCAGAATTTCGAAGCCAAAATATATTAGATCCTTTCTTACCTAGCGAAGGGATCCAAGGTCCTAGTCATAAGATTCCTATGACAAGTCTCAGGGTTTCACACTCAAATATTAGTCATGATTTGGTTAAGGCCATGGGCATGAGCCCATGGTCTCTTGGATAACTGGTTCAAAGGAAGTGCCTTCCATTCATAGAACTTAAGTTCTAAAATAGAGAAACATTTTTTCAAGGGATCAACGAGACTGAAACATTCTAGTGGAGTCTGTCGTGACCCTTACATTACAAAATAAATCCTTGTGAAAATTCCCTTAATGATTTTCCATCCAGCACATAAACCATAATCTTATTCCTAATTTCATTTGAATACCCATGTCTAATAGTTCTATTGTTGCTAAGCAGAGACAAACATAAAACATTCAAATGCAGGGGTTTACAAAAGAACGATAATCATTACTAATATTAATCATGCAATGCAAATTATAGTCATAGACACATACATCGAACATCTCATATCAATTATAGTAAATAAGGAATATGAAATAATTATCTATTACAGTCAATCACCGACCAAATGATTGTGGGTGTTCGCCTTTCCACCCAACCGTAGGCTTAGAAGAATTCGTTCTTAGCACTTTGGCCACCCCTGTGCCAAGCCATGATATCACTAGTGAAATTTTGCAGTTTCTTAGAGGTTCTTTCTCTGTCACAGCCTCTGCAAGGTTTATCATATGCTCCCTCAGCATCAAGCTCATGACCTTCTGCTCAGGTCATGTTTTCTGCAAACTTTCATAGATCTTTTCTCTTGTTCTCTCCCTTTAGCCATAACAACTTAATCATTCAATTATTCTTAACATCTAGAAATCCTCACGCGCTCTTCCTCTTTTTGAATGGTATCCTACTTCTCTTACACACCCTCTCCTTTTTACCCCAAGGAGGTTCTCGACCTGTCATGTTCCTTCGGTCATAAGGAACTCAGGTCAATCTGGGCCTATAGGAAACTGCACTCTGTGGTACTTTGGGCTGATAGTTTTTTGTCTTCTCAGTCAGACTCTCCATGCTTCCATTCATGGGGGTAGTTGATTGTTTAACCACCGGTCCTTCTTTCATTAAATGATTTTTCCTTAGGATCAGGATGAGGCTTATTATTTCAACAAAGAGAATTTGGGTCATTTTGACATAATGAGTCCTCTCTATAGTTTCCTCACTCTTTCCTCTAGTGATATCATGGCCAATACTTCAAGGATTCACCCCCATAGTCAGTTATTGCCAATATAAACAATAATATATTTACATTGTTCACATGCCATAGGATGGTAATCATAATTAATGATTAATTACAAGCTGGGGGGAGCATGGGTATTACACTCATTTTGGCTTCTCTCATATTTTCTATTGTTCATTGTGAGATTAATTAGCTCTGAGTGATTTACTAGTAATTAGTTTTAAAGGTGAGGCTCCTCTTTGAGCCTCACCTCCCGATTACTTTATTTACATGTTTTTTTCCATGCTTCTTTTCATGCAATATTGGCACGTCTAATCTCCTCCTCTCTTGGCATTCAATCCATCCAGATCTTAGCCCTTGAGATATGGATCAGTGGTATCAAAGTGGGTACGCTCTCCATCAGAACAAGGGTTTGAAGCATGATGCAGGTTCAAACATTTGCAACAATCACCAACCTCCTTTTGGTACTATCATAATCCATTTTCCGGGCCATACACTATAAGAATCACAATTGGTCCACATGTACTACAAGGATTGTTTTTTTACCCTCAGATCTTCATTCACCATTACAAGGAGAACCATACATGGATTCACTACATCCATACGAGGATTCACTACATCTATACATGGATCCACTACATCTATTGATCTACAACATTTTCAAAAAATTTACATGGATCCACTACATCTATTGATCTACAACATTTTCAACAAATTTACAGGGTGTCCATGCTGCCCACGAAGGTTCCACAACCTCTACAACATCCCATGCTACTCTACAAACCCCTGACATCCTTTGTGGCCCTCTACACTAAACCAACTTCAAAGAGTTGTTGTGACCTCTACACAACATTTCAGAGGCTCTGCCATATCTCATTGGAAATATATTTTCAGGATATCAAATGGGTATTTTGTGGAATATCATTTGGATTCCTGTCTTGAGAGATAACATCGATTGAATCTCAACATGTATTTGAACCAAGGAGGCAGTGCATACCACCATATTCAATGGTCTTTTTATCCCTACTCCAGAAACTACAGAAGGAGTTCCACATATGGCTAGAAAAATCACTTCAATTTTGAAAATGGGTATTTCTTAGAATATCATTTGGCTTCCTGGTTTGAGAGATACCATCGATTGAATATCAACATGTATTTGACCCAAGGAGGCCACGCGTACCACCATGTTCAATGGTATTTTTCTCCCTTCTCAGGAAAATAAATAAGGAGTTCCACATATGGCTAGAAATATCTCTTCAATAAATAAAATGGGTATTTCATGGAATTTCATTTCATTTTCTGGTTTATGAGATATATTTGTTTGAAGCAACACATGTTTGTAACCAGTGTGGCCGCACACCCTTCAACTTCGGCCTAGTTTTTCTCACTCCATGGGCCACCTCAGAACAATTTCTATATATCGATGGAAATATCTATTCAGTAGCTCAAATGGGTCTTCAACATAATTGAATTTCATCACTTGTAGCAAAAGTTATGAATAAATTTGTATAAGAATATTCAAAGCCTCAAAAGTCATGATTTTTCCATTTTTATTAATGTAAACAATTATGGGTCAACCACACAAAACTCTTCCCTTTATTGGGAATTAGAACATTGTACTCATGGGTCTCTTTGTAGCATGGGTGAAATGATGGGGACCATCATTTTCTAATGGGCGAGGAATGATCCATATTTTAGGGAGTATATGGTCTAAATTCGGATGCAAAAGTCATAAAGCTATAAATCTAAGAGATTTCCCATGTATATGCCCACCTCCTCATTAATTAATTGGGCTAACAAGTTTCTCATATGGGCCAAAAATATTCCTACCCCTCCATTATTGTATTGGGTTTTATTTTCCATTGCTTAGTTAGTTGGGTAGTTAGATCTATTTTTATAATAATAGAGAATCATTTAATGAACTCTTTACATTATTGTATTGGGTTTTATTTTCCACTACTTTGTTAGTTGGGTAGTTAGATCTATTATACTAATAATAGAGACTCATTTAATGAGCTCTTCTTGAATTTGTCCAATGGACCATTTTGTAATGCTATATAAAGACCTAGGAAGCCTTCTCATAATATCAAGTTACTCATTTTGGGTTCTTTCATATTTTCTATTGTTCATTGTGAGATTAATTAGCTTTGAGTGATTTACTAGTAATTTGTTTTAGAGGTGAGGCTCCTCTTTGACCCTCACCTCCCAAGTACTTCATTTACATGTTTTTTTACATGCTTATTTTCATGCAAGATTGGAGCGTCTAAGCTCCTCCTCTCTTGGTATTGAAGCCATCCAGATCTAAGTCCCGGAGATCCGGATCATTGTGAGACTGGACGCAACATTTGGTATATGGATTGGGGCTATAACAATTCCAAGACAAACTATTCACAATGATATTGAAAATTTTGAGAGAGACCATCATATCCCTTGTTCACAAGGATATGCAGGCATTAACCCAAATGCGATTTTCTTGTTCACCATCATATGCCATATAAAGTTGGGGCTTGCAGATGATGGTATGGATTGGAAAATTTATGCCATAATATGACCTTGTATCATTGTAGATGCATGTCACACTAAGTGTTTTATTAAAATGACATCATAGGATTAGAGTTATATCTATAGGAGGGGGCATGTGGAGGACCCAATTTAATACTTGAATACCTTCCTCCAAACACACTCCTCAATTATCTTCTGAATCTTCCAAAATATTTTATCCACACATAACTTGGTTCCATTCAAAACCCTACAATTTTTGAAGAATCCCATGAACTAGAGACATAAGTGAAATGTCCTTTAGAGACAATGGATCTAGAGATACCTAATAAGAATTGTTGAATTCCCCCACTATTGCGACTCTTTGCATTCCCATCTAAGACAATAATAAAATATATTGGAGTAAAGTTAGTGCTTCTACATCAATATTAGAAGTGACAACAATGCCCCATGCAAAATTTATTACTTTATTTCCTTCAGGGTCAAAGACAACACCTCCCTTCCCCTCGACAACACTACCAACCCTTGGATTACCTTTTGAAGAACAATCATAAAATAAAATATGTTGGCATCTTTCCACCTTCCTTTTTTGTAGATCAACAATGCTCAATCTAAGTTTCCATCTCTTGACATGCTATAGAAAAAACTACCAAAACTTTAGGTGGAGAGGCATGAATTGGTAATAAATATCGATGCTAGTTCTTTTATCTTATTCCTAGGTTGAGAAAAGGGTTGAATCCCACCCCATTGGAGCATATTATCTCATCTAAAATACTCCTACCTTGCTTCAAAAAAAATCTTTTCTTGACCTAGTCCTACTTGAATATGACCTTGCTTCTAGCTAGACATATTTTCTATGACAAATATTTCGGTATTTCCATGGAGACCCTTTTCAATAACAACTTATGCATTAAGCTGCAAGGATACCATGCTTTCCAAGACATGAACATTTTTCTTCCAGTATTGAGGCATCAAAATCTCTTTCCTCAAATCTACAAATGTGAAGTGTCATACCTGCAACATGATTTCACACTCTTAAAAGAGATGCGGCACAGTTGAATTTTCCACCAAAAAATAGAGAGAACAATAGCTAGGATCCTATATCCCATGCCTTTCAAGATTTTTAGTTGTCCAATTTTGTTGTGTGCTAGAACCCAAGAAAATTTTGTTATTATAGGGAGATAATCTCACTTCCAAATCTTAGCCTAATTTTTTGATTGAGTGGGTGATTCTTGATAGGCCAAGTGAAGTAGGTAGCCTTGACTAACTAAGTATGGTTATCCTCTTGGGCCCCATCCTCTAAATTCGAAAACCAAAATATTGAGAGGGGCCACCCCTCAAAAAAGTGAATAAACCTTTTATAGTTCCTACCTTATATCGACTAGAAGGGATAATATTTTCCAACCAGTCCGATGTCCACTGGGTTGACCATCCCAAGTGGAAAGATAAAAAAGGGTGTAGAATCATTGATCTACTAACCAATAATATTCTCCTTCTAATGATGGGTGTTGAATTAAAGGAGTGAGGCATGGAATCTTGTCATCCTATTTTCTAATGTTACAATCATTACATGGAACTCAAGAGAGATGACCCTAAAGTGTTGAAGTGGTAGTTTTACAAAGTCTCCAAATAAGAGAGCTAGTTGAGTTTGGTAGAGGAGAGTCAAGAGTTATCCATAGCTCTTGTCACATATATTTTTTCCTAACGATTTGCTTCCACCAAGAGGTGAGAATTGAGAGAAATATCCAAAGTATCTTAGCTCCCTTGGTTTCATTCATGAAAGTTGGGTCTCTAATTTCCAGGCCTCCCTTCTCACATGGTGTTCAAATTGTATACCAATTTATCAAGTGATATTTCTTGCTATTGTCTTTTTGTTGGCACAGGGTCAGCCCCAGGGGTCAATGCTCAAGAGTGCACCAATAAATCCCTAACTACCAAACCTTTCGGCAACACCTGCGAAGCAAATGAAGTCTCACCCGAGGTAGAGGCAGGGGTGGTTGCAAGACTCATGTGTCTGCAACCTTAGATGGGAAAAAGATCTATGATTATATCCTTTACAGAGAACTTAGCATCGATCATTCGTCAATATTCAACCCTTATTCTACTTTGCATATAGCACAGAGCATCGCAGTGTACACTCAGATCTACAGTATTTCAATACTTAACCACATTAACCTAGATCAAATCCAGTAGATCAGCATCAGGCATCCTCATACACATCATATCTAAGAAGCACAGAGCATAAGTGGACATATCAAAGAACCTAGCATAAGAAAAACACATGGAATCAAAGCAGAGAGCATCACACATAGATTTAGCTGGTTCACCCCCACCCTGGGGCTACGTCCACAAGATATTCTTCTTTATTATCATCTTCAATCTGTTACAAACACAAAGCCTCCAAAACCCTTCTTCGCATAGGACAGAAGATCTACGCAACTCTCTAGATCCTACAACACTTAGCTTTCTATGGAAACCTCATAGTAACTTGCACTTAGCCTTGCAAGCCTTACACAGTTCGCATAGAGAACTTATTCAACATCACATAGATGCACTACCAATTGCACTAAGCAATCATATCTACTACTTGTTTCCTATCCTTCTATTTATACATTACAAAAGTGGGCCTAAGTGTGGGTAAACCCACCGGTCGACATCCCTTTCCCATTACATTAACCCAAAACCCTAAAAGGGCCCAAAAGTGGACCAAGATCCTGTGATCTCTGCTTCGCCTAGCGCTCCATCTTTGACAAGCTGTTGAAGTCCAAAATGATCAAATATGACCAAGTGTTCCTCAAAACTTGGTCAAGGGCCAACATGCCCCCAACACTCACCTGTGACTCATCCTGAGTCACTCAGGTCCGATCAATTCTACCTCGAATGCCTCGAGCTTGGCTCGAGATACTTTGACCAGCTGCAGTGCGACAACCTCTTACTCAGTGAACTCCTAGATCACTACGTCATTTATTGGCCCTTTCAGGCGTTGTTCTGCGGTGATGAAAACCTGTTCAAGCTTGACTCCTTGGCTTTCAACTTTAGTGAATAGTTGGCATGCCTTTTCTTGGATTGGTTGAAGTCGTTGGGAGACTTCCATCACTTTACTTTGAAGCGTGTGTACCTGTTGTTGGGCAGTGCATTGTTCTGGAAATCTCTTCATTCTTTCAACTGGGGTCAGGGCCTTTAGCTGCGCCTATAGCGTATCTGCATGATGCTTTTATTCTTGAAGCTGTGCCTCCAATGCCTACAAATCTGGATTCTCTGTGAGGTTCTCATAAGTCTGGGCGCTTCTAGCGCTCATCTCCTTGCATTCCAAGGCAAGGGTTTTTAATCAGCCAACTACGCTATGGGTAGTTGCGTCCCTTAGGTCTCTTATTTCTTGAGGATTCTTGGACATGGTATGAATTTCCAGATCTACGATGCGCTGCTAAAGTTGCTGGATTACTTCTTCAAGTTGTGCCACCTGTTGTGGGACATGTTCTTCAATCTTCACTTCTATGACCATCGCAAAGCTAAGTGATTTGTGAACCCTTTCCTGTACTTCAAGTTTCTCTGCTAGCAACTAGTCCTTGATATGCTATAACTGTGCCTTTTCCTCATCCCATTTCGCTTGCAGGGCTATATTTTCCTATTCTTTCTTACTCTATTGTTCTATAAGTGAACTTTGTACTTGTGTCAAAGCCTGGGTGGCTTGCGTTGTGTCTTCTTGAGCTCGTTGAAGGTGAGCTTCGAATTTATCGATGATCTGGTGTAATTGGGTGGGATCATTGCCTATTCCTGCTATTCCCATTGTCAAGTGTTCAGTAGAAACTGCTCGGTTGGACTGGAGTGCCTATTGCACTTCTTTAAGTTCACCAAGGATGATTTTAAAGATGGAATTTTCTTTTAAAATGTAGTAACCTTGGCGAATCTTATTAATCCTTCGTATGCCAACTATCAATATTTGGCGATATTTTTGTAAAAACATTCAAATTTATAAGGATTTTATATAGCTTTTATAAAATTTTGGCGATTTTTAAGGTAAAATAATTTTATCCTATAGAATTTGGGCGAATCATTTTTAAAATTGCAACTCTTATTTTTAGAAAAACCATGGAAAATTAGTCCATGAGCGAAATTTAGCCCCTAAAATCATCCATGAAGTTCACCCTTGATTCAGCTGAATACCTCCTCCTTCTTTGCTTCTTACTTTTCAGCGATCTCTAGTGAAGCATCATTCAGCGCAACAATTAAGAATTCGAAGTCGTTTGATGTGAGGGTAGTCTTAAACGTAGTCTAGGTGGCCTTAGTTTTCTTTCAGGATGAGGGATTTGGTGGCATAATATTCCTTTTCCTGGAGGGATCCTCCTCCTCTCTAGGTGGAGTAACCTTGCCTTTGTTTTTCTCAACTTATGTGCCACCTAGTTCTTCACCATCACCTCCTTGCACAGGTGAGATCGAAGTAGTCTTTGTGGATCTGCTATGGACATCTTGAAATTCATTATCCTTCTTATTCTTCCTTAGTCCAGGTATATCTGGCATAGCTTCGGAACTATCCACATCAGACATTTCTGTAGGGTCCACTGCAACAAGGAGGTCTGCCGACCATTCCTTGGTAATCTGCTCCAAGTCTTCTTCTGTCAACTTGTAGTATGACTGGAGCTATTTTTTGTGCTCATCAGTGCACGCTGTGATATATGTGAAGTGTTGGTTCGTGCTGAATTTTATCAAAGGTATAAACCTATGAAGTGTGTTTGGGGTGAGGCGCATTGTAGACTGGATTGAATTCTTCAATTGGTTGTAATAGGCGTGGAAGACGACATTGTATTTCCATTTCTTGTTCATGTCGTTGGAGTACCACATTGTACAGAACTTCACGTCCAGTGGTTCAAAGGGTTTGATCTATGGAAAAGTGGCACCTTCTGGTAGCTCCTAGGCGATGAAATCGATTAGTATGAGCAACCAACTAAAGTGGAACTCATACCCTTGGTCTTGTGCTTCTCTGCAATCAAGTTGTAGCTAGTTTACAAGGTATTGTGCCCAGTTCATCTGTAGTCCCTCAGCGCACTTCCTTGCAAGTTCAACTACGAATCCAATCACTTGTGTTGGTCTATTCTTGTGAACTAGCTTGCCCGCAATCAGCTGACAGGCAAGGCGCACCGCACCACTCTGGATAGAGGCTACCTTGTAGCCTCACGTGCCTTTCTCGACATCACCATAAGTTTCTTTTATCCTCTATGCTAGTGCTCGATATGAGGTCTTTCCAGGGTAAAAATCATGTGGGTCAGGGCTTTCCATACTAATTCCTGTGATCTGATTGATCAAGGTCGGATCCACAGTGATGCGGCAGTCCAACCATAAGTATCCTCCGTGGTAGCACGATAGCAGCAACTTGACTCATGCGTTGAATTCCTGGTGTCTGCTGAAGTGTGTTATCTTCATTACATTAAGCAGTGTGGACTGCACGAGGTTCTGGTTCCATGACTGCGGGACAATCTTAGAATTCTTTCCTTTGGTCCTAGTTAAGTACTTATGCAGGGATAACATGTTGTAAACTTTATGATCTCCAAGGTTAAAATCACTAAATTTCAGTGCTGCGATCTTATCCTAGTCAACACAAACTGCGTGCAATCCTTTCAGAAGGTATGTGGTGATCAAAGTGTACTTGAAGTCTCGAGGTACACTCTCATGGTTGATGGAACAACTGAGAGGTGGTAAGTAAGTAGGTAGAATGCATGGGATAAGATTAGCATTTGCGATGTCATCCCTGTGCTTGGTCTGTTTCTCATCGGTCGATCAGGATGGAATGATGCGAGCAGTAGAAGGGGAGGTCTGGAGTCCTCTTGTTGATGATGCTCGGACTCCTGTAGATAATCCTCTCTCCAACATGACTCGCTCAGTCATTAAGTCAATCAAAACTTCTTCAACTACTTTCTCAACAGCGTTGAGCTCATCCGACATACAAGCTTGGGTCAACTAGCTTGGGTGTGAAATAAATTCAGACACTACAGTGAATCGTATGGGAAAAAGGCAATGATCACAAGGTGAAGTAATATCAGGTTTCAAGCTCAAATTCTCACTTAGAAAAAAGTATTCTCGGTGCATGGCGTGATGGACTAAGTAGGGGAACTTAACAACGATCTTCTTGCAACGAGTATGAGGTTGCATTAACTTATGTTATGTCCGTTATGGCGCAATCGAATAGTCTAGTGGTGAGCCATAAATTCTTTCCAACCCGTTCGGAGTGACATTCGAATGGTTATATTGGCTTCCAATGGCTATATTACTTCGCCATGGCTAAGTGACCCATGTTGTTGTTCTGATATCCCGGCGAAGCTCCAATTCTGCAAAGTGTCTTGCTGCGAGGTACCCTATGGTATCTTCTGTAATTTTTCAATCTTATCCTTCTTCTTACTTAGATTTCTATCCTTCTTTCCAGTGAGCTTTGTCTCGGTGATTCTCTTCCCATTTTGATTCTTATTTTCCTCGGACATAGTCACTTCGAACTGGTGAGATTCTTTCCTAGGGTTTAGGTATATCACTTCTTCTTTGTCTGGGGTAGAAATTTCAACCTTTTGTGTAGCTTTGGCCTCGATATCTAGGCTTCTAGTGTCATATGGATTCAAGCAGTTATTTTGTTCTTCTATCGACTATGCAATCCTTTTAGTCATGAAATCTTTTAATTCTCGTCTCTGTTGTTCTAAAACCTTTTCTTCTTTCTTCTTTCTGGCTTGATCTCTTTCAATCCAAGGTTTGTTGAGTAGCATAGTAAATGGGGCATTGTCCTCAATGAACTTGATAATCTCAAAATCTTCCTCTGTCAAAGTTCCATTAGCATTCATAGATATCTAAGTGAGCCTTCCACATAGGTTTACCAGTTTTCCTATGAATAACCCTATTCCTCCAAGAGATGGAGTCATAGCAGGCCTCCCTATAGCTTCCCAAGTTCTTTCTGGCATAATGTTCACTTGTGTTTCTTCATCAAGAATACATTCAATGTCGAAGTCCCCTATTCTTTCTTCAACTTGCTCCTTTTCTTTGAAGATCTCTGGTAATCGGACATCTTTATGTTCCTTCAGGGTTTATTTCATCTGTATTAATACTTTCTCTGATTCTTGCTAGGTTTTTTCCTTTTCTGGATCTGCCTTATGGTCTTCTTGATTCAGATTTATCCTTTCAAGCTTAGTGATCATTCTAGGGAAATCCAATACCTCATGGTCCCTAGCTTTGCAATAGAGACAACTAGGTCTTCTACTAGGGCATTCCTTAGCTAGATGGCTTGGTTTTCTGCAACTGTAACATAAGATTAATCCTCTCTTTCTTTTAAATGATCCTCAACCTCTTCTGTAATGTGCACTAGAATCGTGATAGCTAACCTACAGAAAATTCGTTCTAGGATCCTGCATCCATTTGTTAGTCCAGACATTCTTTCTATGCATAAGTATACCATATCTATCATTATACTTATCAAATATATTCATATCAAACTTTCTTTCATCTATTAATGCCCTAGTTTTTAAGCTAGGACAAAATCTATCAAACATACCTAGATCCATGCTCTAGAAACAAAAAAAAAATCACTTGTCTTATTTCTACAGAGCACAAAGCTTCTAGATCTAAGAGTGTTTAACTATTCTTACCTTTATGAGAGCACAGAGCTTACATATCTTAACTCTTTTCTACAGATTTGACCTCCTTCTTTTAGAAATTTCTACTTTTACTTTTCTTAGAGCACAAAGCATTCAGATCTCGCTTCTTTTCTTCAGATCTGATCTTCCTTTCTTCAGATCTGACCTTATTCCTAGCACAAAGCTTCACAGGTCGGGTACAAAGCTGCACACTAGGGCAATATATCTACGCACAGAGATTTCTTTTGCACAAAGTTCTTCCTCAGTTCCCAACAATCACAGTTTAAGTCTCGGCAACAGAACCATTTGTTGGCATAGGGGAAGACCCAGGTTCAACGCTCAAGATCCAGTAGATCAATACTAAGCATCCTCATGCACATCAGATCTAACAATCATATATATCTAAGAAGCACAAAGAATAAGTGGATATATCAAAGCACATAGCATAAGCAAAACACATGGAATCAAAGAACAGAGAATCACACACAAATTTACGTGGTTCACCCCCACTCTGGGGCTACGTCCACAAGATATTCTTCTTTATTATCATTTTCAATCTATTACAAGCACAAAGCCTCCAAAACCCTTCTTTGCATAGGATAGAAGATTTGCACATCTCGCTAGATCCTACAACACTTAGCTTTCTATAGCAACCTCACAGTAACTTGCACTTAGCCTTGCAAGCCTTACATAGTTCGCACATAACACTTATTCAACATCACATAGATGCACTACCAATTGCACTAAGCAATCATATCTACTACTTATTGCTTATCCTTTATTTATACATTACAAAAGTGGGCCTAAGCGTGGGTAAACCCACCGGCCGACATCCTTTTCCCATTACATTAACCCAAAATCTAAAAGGGCCCAAACGTGGATCGAGATCCCGTGATCTCTGCTTCGCCTGGCGCTCCATCTTTGACAGGTTGTCGAAGTCCAAAACGGTCAAATATGACCAAGTGTTCCTCAAAGCTTGGTCAAGGGCCAACACTTTTCCTCCTTGCCAGAGAAGTCCAAGATTTCCTTCCCAAACATCTGCATGATATCATGTAGATCCAATAAGGTTGAAGTGAGAAAAATAGGAAACACTAAGAGGACATATTTAATAAGAACAACCTACACAGAGGGTTTGAGTTATTGCATTCCCTGGCTTGTCATCTTCTTTTTATTTTCTGTATAAGAGACATCTACTATTTAGATTGAGGATAAGAGAGGGTAATTGGATAAAGGTTAGTGATAAATGTTGGGAATCTTACGATAAGAGAAGGTTGGGATAAGATAAGGTTAGTGATAAAGGTTGGGAATCTTAGGACAGGTCTTTGGTGGGACCTTGCTTGCAAACAATTATCTAAGGTGGGCCAATTTGTTTTCCAACTTTAATACTAAGCATTTGATTTATAAGGTGTTTTTTTTTTAATAAAAATAAAATTTTAGCTACTTAACAAATGTACAGATGGATGTCTTCCTCAGTCGATAATGTTTATATTTTAATTGATTAAATTATTAGTTTATCTACATCGTGGCTTCATCGATTTTAAAAATGAGGATTATTAGTTAGTTTTATTTTTTATTTTAAAATCTTACAAAATCTTTGTGGATTATTAGTTAGTTTTATTTTTTATTTTAAAATCTTAAATATATGTTTGAATTATGTTATTAGTTGGTTACTCAAAATGATCGACAATTATCTATATATAATTTGTGTCCAAAATCTACTGTAATTATTTTCGCATGAGTCTTAGGCCATAACAATTTGAGAAATGATATAACTCTTGATGGCACATATTAATTTGTTTTATAGAGGTATGTTTAGAATTATAACTTTTCAAACGTCATTTTATATATTACTTTAAAACTTATATTAAAATTAGTTGTTTATGTTTCATGAATTTGAGAAATGATATAACTCTTGATGTCACATATTAAATTTTCAAACGTCATTTTATATATTGCATTAAAACCTATATCAAAATTAGTTGTTTATGTTTCATGAATTTTCAGGATAAAAACATTTTTTCATATATTACATTAAAATTAGTTGTCTATGTTGTATGAATTTTTTGGATAAATACTATGTAGGAAGATTTGAAATGTCCAATGTTGCAAGTGGACATTATATTGTCATTGTGCTAATTCACTTTGACCTATATATTGTATAATGAAACATTTCTAAAAAAATTCTCAATGATATCAAGGCATTTGAGACTTAGCATTCTTGCATGTGACTTTGTTACATTAATTCTATGCATTTATTGGATTCTTCTTTCAAATTTTATTTTACTAAGGTGTTGGTGTTCACTTGTTATTGTAAGTAATCTAGATCACTTAGATATTTCACCATATATTATAAATATGGACAAATGTCTTTTGACTTATGGGTCCATTTATTTAAATATATTGGAAGCGCAAGTAGCTTTAATTTCTTTCATGTTTTACTTATGCAATTGATTTTGATGTGGATTTAATTGCCACTCAAACAACTTTTTAATGTTATTTTTAATTCGGAATGGATCACTATATAATTTGTCATCTACCTTGGTATTTTCTAGGTGGAAAATTGGAGGAATTGACTTGGAGGGCATTTTAGAGGCAGGTCCAATTTGGTGATTTGGGGTTTGAAAATTTCTAGAGCCAATTTGATGCATCAAATGACATTTTTTAGGGTAAAAAATTAGTGAGCATATATCTTATCCCTTCAATGTTGTTCTACACATTGAAATCTTTGCAACAATGTGAAAATCACCCCAATCAAAGTTTGTATGTGAAAGTTATTCCTCATACAGTTTAATTTGAACTTGGGCATAAAAATATAAGTTAACAACCCAACACGTAGAGGCATATGAAGTTCACCCCCTTACTAGTCACTTTAGGATAAAAAATTCATGAGCATATATCTTATCCCTTTGATGTTGTTCTACACACTGAAAATATTTGCAACAATGTGAAAATCACCCCAATCTAAGTTTGTATGTGAAAGTTATTCCTCATACAGGTTAATTTGAGCTTGGGCATAAAAATATAAGTTAACAACCCAACACGTAGAGGCATATGACATGAGTGAAAGTTCACCCCCTTACTAGTCACTGAGAAATTATTTTAAGTGACCAGATTTTAATTACACATAATGATGTCACTACATATTAAAATTTTGAAATTATATCGACATAAATTAAACTAATAATCCTTAATATTATAAACTTTTTCCTACTTTTCAAATAAAAAATAATTACTATTTATTACATGCCGTCATTTTGATATTTCAACAGGTTTTGAGATATCACTATCCTAATGACACTTTTACGTTTTTAAAAGTTTAAATTAACAATCATTATTAAAAAAAAGTAAATCCAACTTTAAAAAAAAATTGACATTATTCAATAATTATCTATTTTTAATATTTTTTTTAATAAAAACTTCATTTTTTTTCTTTCTGATTTTTTTGCTTTCCAAAATGAAAACCACCATGGAACTGTACACATTACAAAGTTATCTACCATCTTTATTTTTTATAAATTTATACTATGATTCTTGTTGCATCAATTTAGTAGTGGTCCTTGGGCTTATTTTCCTTCAAGATACAGTGGAAAAACTCATCCTTCAAGCAATGACACTTGATAGTCCAATTCACTACATTGCAGTGTGACTTTGCTATTTATTTTTATCACTGCTTAATGTTGCACTGTATTACTTCCATATCACATATAACACAACAAATCTTATGACAATGACTATGTTCCATTTTAATAGAGGAACCAAAGTAATAGAAATACACGCAGAGGATTGTTCAATATAAAGGGCCTAAAACACAAACTAACAACAACATGTCATGCTAAAACAAGAGATACCAATGTATCAACCTCCCACAAATCGACTACCAGACCTACCGTTCAAAACACTGAGGGATTTTTTTTATAGAATTCATAGATAAGAGAGGAGGGAAAATTACCAGACTTACAATGTCCAACACAAAAACTATAGTGTTGAAACAACTTTTGTGAGATTGAAAGCAACATTTGACTCCCTACTAGAGCTATAACAATTCCAAGATCAACCATTCACAATTAGACTAAAAAGGTTGAGATAGACCATCATTTCCCTTATTCTCAAGGATTTGCTAGCATTAACCCACACGTAATTTGTTTTTTCAACATCATATTCCATATAAATGTTGGAGCTTGCAGATGATGGTATGGACTGACAATGTTATGCCATAATATGATTATGTCTCGTTATAGATGCATGCCACATTAATTGTTTTATTGAAATGGTCTCACGGGATTATAATTATAACTATTGGAGGGTTATGCAAAGAGCCCCCAATTTATCACTCAAATACCTTCCTCTGAATGCACTCCTCGATTGGATTGTGAATCTGACAAAATATTTTATCCATGCATAACTTGATTCCAGTCAAAATCATGTGCTTTTGAATAATCCTATGAACTAGAGATAGAGGTGCAATATCCTTGGGAGACGATGGAGATATAGATACTTGATAAGAATTTTTAAATCCTTCACTACTTTGAACCTCTGTATGCCCATATGAGCTAATAATGAAAGACCTTGGAGTAAATCTAGTGCTTCTACATCATTAGTCTCTATCACAAACTTTTTTTTTAAGGACAATTCTCTATATGAATTTCATTAATATTGGTGGATTCCTTTCCAAGGCTCTTACTTGTAGTTGATTCTGTAATAGAGTTCCAACTGAAATTCAGTGTAGTTATTCTAATCAATTCAGAAAAATATTAGTTGATTCAGAGTGTAGGTCAGTTGATTCACAATTCTACAAGATTTAGATAGAATTTCTACTCAATATTCTCAAAGAAGATGTTAACAAAGTAGTACATGAAGTCTTCTCATAAAAAATAACATCTTTCTATAAATCACTTCCAACTTCTTTTAATTCCCATCCATAATATGATACCAAGCCACATACAAATATTTTGAGATGTCTGACTGAAGGCTTTGTTCCATTTCATTTTTCAAGAGGACTCACAATCCAAATTACTTTGGTCAACATTCTATTTAGAAGGTAAATTGAGAAAAAATCAAGCTATGCCCAAAAACTAGTTGGATTCCTTTTTCTTGAAGCAAAAATCTAGCCATCTCAATCAAGGCCCTATTCTTCCTCTCAACAATTCCATTTTGCTAGAAAGTATAAGGTATGGACCTCTTCCATGAGTACCATACCCTTCAAATGCCTTTCCCACTTTTGTGTATCGAATTTTTAATATAGTATAAGAAACCAACATACACATAATGTACACAAGTTGTGAGCTTGGAGGACAACTCCTAAAGTGAAAATAGATACTAGTTACATAATAACTCCTTGTGTATTAGGAGAACGTCCTTCAAATAATCCTTATACATCAATATATGTAAATCATAACTTCATGTGTACATAATGACTATATTTCCCTCTATATACACATATTGTCCCCCATTTCACATGTGGGTCTCCCATTAGGTGTACCCCTATTACATACACATTCAACCTCATTTATACCCTCCATAGGGTCATGAAATACTATCCTCCTTCAAAGTGCTCAAAATTTTGTAGCTTAGGGTTTTTGTTAAGTACCTATACCAGATCTGCAAATATACTTCAATAGTGCCAAGAATAAACCATAAACCATTCACCATAACAATGAACACAAGAAATAGAGAAAACCCTTGAGGTAGGGTAACACCATATATTAATCCTTATGGAAGGATAAAACTCCCTTGAGGTAGTGTAATACTCCATATATTAATCCTTATGGAAGGATAAAAATCCTCAGGCAATCCTTGCTTGTACAATAACAATATTCTTCACTCATGTTTCATTGCATTGCCTAGACTTCTTTTATATAGCTCTTATCTCCCAGTAGGAACTCCTAGAGAGCCTTCACTTGTCATATATCCAACTACCATAGTGGGCATTTATTAATATAGTGGACCTAGTCCACACTGAATGACCACATTCCCATATAATAAATGACTTCCACTAATAACACATAATTACATTCCCATTGGGTACCTCCCTAGGTACCCCATATTACCTCCCTAGGTATACCACAGTTTTACATGTAATGAAACCAAATAATAAGATTTCCTTATGTTCATGTTCTTTCATTGCCAATGATGACAATCCATCCATTCAAATTCAAGTGTTTTTGGTCTTGATCCATAACTTGTTATCATGTGGTTTGCTCTCCTTTAATTTCATGCATTGTTGCTATAACTTCTCTATTTAGTTCTAGTTGTTTGTCTTTGATAATATCTCATCAAGTAATGGTTCATTATGTTATGTTCCATGAATAATGTTGATTATGGAATCTTCTTCCTTGGTAATGAGGATGTATGTACTTTGTATTTCATGTCTAATGTATTGATTAGATTCAACTTCATCTTCCACCCCTTTGTCCTCGATATCCTTTTTTGATACAATGAATGTCCTTTATCCTTTGTGTTTAATATTCTATTATTATTGTTTTAAAGATAATTCCATCATATTTAACATGGAAATTTTGAAGTTTCAGTTCAATTTATTCAAGTATTTTATGGGGACTTTGTTGTATATTTTCTTCCTTCTCCTTTTGTCACTTGAGGTTGATGTTATCCATCAACTTCTTTAATCCTTGAATTCTAGATTGGGTTTTTTATTTGATGTCTTTCATACTTGGTGCTTCCTTCAACCTTCTTGGAAATTTCCTTTTCAATTATCTTGAATGTATACCCTTCAACTATTCTGAAAGTCTCTTTATCCTTTTTTTATTTGGACTTTTGTAGATGTTTTTCATTTTCTTAACATCATTAAGAAGATCTTGATTATATTTATGCAACTTGTTGATTTCTTCATCTTTCTTCTCCAATCCTTCCATTGACTTGTCTTTTTTTCCTTTTTTCTTTACTTTTATGATGATGATGATGATGATTGACATCCACTAAGACCGAATTGGTCTATCGAACCTTACGAGGGTAAGTGATTACTTGTGATTCTTTAGATTTTTTTTTATGTGATCGAAAAGCATTAAGAGAAGCTTTCCAAGATCACCATACTTTTGTTGAGTTAAGATGTTAGGAAGGTTGGTAGTGTGATAAATATTTTGAAAATGAGATCTAATATGGGTATAGGCTAGACAATCTAAGAGAAAGTGATTTTCATCTTCAACCTTCTTAGTGTGACAAAGGTGACACACTCTTTCATCCCATGGTGTTTTAGAAATTGACCAACACCCAGTTTCACTATGGATAGATAATTTTGATATTCGAGATTAGGGTTGATTACATCTTTATAATATCTTAATTTTTTTTTCCTCTAACTCTTTATCACAACACATTTTCTCTTTAAATTTTGATTTGAATTTTTTTTAATCGTATCTTTTTACTGCAAAATGGTTTCTTCCATGATTCCCCAATAGTTTATCCAAGACCGAGTGTCTTTATGCCATCCTCGCTTGAGTCGATGGTGGTTATGACTTGATTTTGAAGGAATTTTAGGTAGCCTCTTGTCTTCCATGCTGTTTAACTTGTTCTTATACATTAGGTATCTAGTCATAGCCATGCTCTCAATGGGGGAGAGGCTTTTTTCTAAGAGGAGGATGGGATAGGGTGTATTTCCTTTAGTTTTGAGATTATAGGTTATAAAACTCTTTTGTATTTGCTCTATCTTTCTCCAGGATTCACGAGAGATACTACAGCGCTAGACTTCACATACATAAAGAATAACAAGTGTAACAAGAGTCTCAAAGAGGAGTTTCTTCTTATCCCAACTCTAGAGATCAACTGATTTACAATTGTTTTCAAGCCCATAATAAGATTTGCATCCCCCAATAATCCTTTTCTCAATGCTATAATTCCAATTGAGCTTGTGGTGAATATCAATTTCAAGATATTTGTATGAAGTCACTTCCTCCAAGTTGTTGTTGTCATATACAAAGGTATCATAAGATATCTTATTGGATTTAATAATCATGACCTTAGTCTTATTGGTATTAACAGTCATACCCATATTGGAGCATAAAACCTTTAGGATTCTTAGTTGGTTTTCAAGATCACGGGGACTCATTTCCATAAGAATGATATCATCGGCATAAATAAGAAGATTGATGACTATACCAGTGAGAGTAGGGCTGACACAACCTACTTTTTCCAAGAATTCTTCTAACTTGTCAATGTATATGCCAAAAAGGGTAGGGGACAATGGACAACCTTGTTAGACTTTGATATTGAAGTTAGCCTCTTTTGACTAACCTTCAATGTTTTTAAACTTAGCAATAACTTTCTCATACAACATCCTCAACTCGAGAGGCACTTTTATCTCTTCCAACCTATTCCAAATCTTTTTCCTATGAACCATCTAAAAATCTTTTCTAAAGTCAACAAAACAACAAAAAATATTGGTTTTAGTATTGTGGAACTCATCTGCAATGATCCTAAATGTAACAAGACAAAGTTGAATGATATATCCTAAACCTAGCCTAGCCTTCAGCTCTTTTACCGTGACTTTCTAGACAAAGGATAATCTTCTTTTCCAAACTAACTCCATAAAGCTTGGCTAAAATCATGCTAATCATAATGGTCCTATAATTAGAGGGAATGTTTCTATCCCCATTTTTAAAAATAGGAACAATGAGGCTTTGCATCCAGGGTTTAAGGAAGCCCTGCTTGACTGCTAAATTCAAGAGCTTGTGTATGTGAGGGATAAGGATTGGCCCTCCTATTTTAAAAATTTCAGCTTAGTAGCCTTCAATGTCCTTAGCTTTCCCATATGCGAGCCACTTAACACCGAACTCTATGTCATCTAAAGAAAAATTTCTTCTTTTGTAGGGACAGTATGAATGGTGTCCATGGCATTAGGGAACTCATAAAGACTTTTAAGGTAGGAATTCCAGTCCCTTAAGGGAATCCTATTATTTTCTTTAGTATTGCATTT
>SNQJ01S0053962.1:67777-89227 GCA_010110895.2 Picea sitchensis
AATAATATTTACTTTCATGTATAAAATTAAGGATAAATATTACTTAAAGTTACATGATCCCATTCTTATATCATCAATGATGTTTATAGGAGACATTGACCTTATTTTGGATGTTATTTAAATTGTGATTGATTTTTGATCTTTGAATATGATTTAAATTTGCTTTTGATTGGTTAAAAGTTCTTCTTCCTTACTCATAAGGATATATGTTAATAATCCAACACCTATAAACATAAGAATACTACTACATATTAAAATCTTAAAATTGTATCAACAAAAACTAAACCAATAATTTTGAATATTATAAACATTTTTTTACTTTAAAAAATAATAATATATACTATTTTTTTTTTTATTTCA
Source organism: Picea sitchensis (assembly GCA_010110895.2). Classification (NCBI taxonomy): domain Eukaryota; kingdom Viridiplantae; phylum Streptophyta; class Pinopsida; order Pinales; family Pinaceae; genus Picea; species Picea sitchensis. The sequence continues at coordinate 68,138 of SNQJ01S0053962.1, forward strand.
TCATTTTCATATTTCTTAGGGTTTTAAGATATTAGTATCCTTCCACTTTTTTCAAAGTTTAAATCAACAATCATTATTAAAAAAAAATCCAACTTTAAAAAACTAACATTATTTAATGATTATCTATTTTTAATTTGTTTTTATTATTTTATTTTTTTTAGAATTTTTTGGTTTTAAAAAATAAATCAGGTATTTAATATAAAATTATCAAACTTTTTTTAAATTTTATAAAATATCATGTAAAAAAAATTGCAATGTAAATATTAAAATTATTAATTTAAATAAAAAAAATAAAATTATAAGTCATTCGAAACAGATTTGCCAAAGAACATAATTTTTATATTATAAAAATGTACATCATAAATTTTATATTATCAAAAAAATACGTCATTGTAGACGAACCTAAATGCAAAAAAAACAAACATAAATACAAACAAACCTAAATGGGTCACTTGCACAACAAAATAAAACATGATAAAGCAAGGTCTTTTAGATTTATAAAAACAAATGGACTTAGTGCAAACATCGATGTGTCAAATTTACTATCCGGAGGTGAAGCATCATTAACTAAATACTAAGCAAAGCAACCTTATTACAAATTAATAGTAAGGAATTCCAATTGGCTTATTACAAATACTAAACATCAAGTTGAGCAATCAATCCACATCTCTTTTAAGTTGTTGAGTGTATCGGTCAAGGTGTGTTGTTGTTAAGGAATGGATGAGGTTTCATGGGAACAACAACATTTTGACTATACACAAGTTTGAATGAAGATTGGGTTGTAGTATCTTTATGGATGCCACGGGATGATAGTTATGTGTATACTTTCTTTAGAATATTAGAAATGATGTTGGACATAGATTCATCTAAGTCATTGATCCATGGGTAATACATAGATAATTTATAATGTTTGATCATAAACTATTTTGTGAAATACTTAATAACCATATTGAAAAAGTAATATCTTATGGCATACTAATTTCAAAGGCCAAAAAAATCCAATGATAACAATGCAAAACAAAAACAATGCAAATTGTAACATCATTCCTTCCAGAATGTTGGGTACCGCAACACACTCAATAATGAACATACACTTCACTGAAAATGTGTGTTGAATTAGTGAAGTAATTGTTTTTCCTCTGAATATAGTGGATGGGGGTGTGTTTGGAACAATAATACTTCTTATGGGGATAACATATAGCTCATGTAAACATTTTTTCATTCATTTAATACTATCTTAGAATTTGCATATATTTATTTATTTTATAGTTGTTCAATTCAAATCTAAAATTTATTTATTTTCACAATAACATGTATATTTTCATATTATAAAATGTGACAGTCGATCCATACAACTATGTAATACAAAATTTGAAAAGTAGGTTGCAGTCATATGTCTAAGAAACTAACTATTTGAATCATAAATTGATCATAACCATCCTTTCTATTATATGATGGCAAGTGTTCTACCTTACAAAATTTAGTAATAAAAACACTAAACAACAAAAAATTTAGTAACAAAAATAGAAAATACTCATAATTGGGCCAATACTACATTGTGACTGCATTTTTTTTGTAGGATGCTATACAAGTTGAATCATCCTCCAATTGTAGCATTTCCTTCTTTGTAATAGTTGCAGGGATATGGACACTCATTCTTTTATCCAATTCAAATGTTAAAGGGTGCTAAAGTTCCCAGTTTCTAACCAAGGTTATCAAATGATGATCCATACTGGATCATCATATAATTGTTCATCGATATTAGTATTTTATAGGTGGAAAAATTGGAGGAATAGGCTTGCAGGGCCATTTTAGTGGCAGGTCCCAGTTGGAAAATTAGGGTACAAAACCTTTTGGAGCCATTTTGAGGCATTGAACATCATTTTTTAGGTTTATAATGTCCAAAACTTTTCCCCACACCCTTGATGTTGATCTACACATCGAGACCTTTCCAATAGTGCAACGATAACCTCAACTAAAGCTTGTATGCAAAATTTATGCCTCTCGCAAGTTGACCTACCTTGTTGACCACCATGATACAAGTGGATGCCATGTTAACCCCCATTAGTCACACATATGGGGCTAGGCACATGTAGAATTTCAAGAATATTCTATAAGTTTCAAACCTTATCACTAATTTAGAGTTGAGGATGCAAAAAATACTAACCCTAGACGACTATTGGGCTATGTAAAATACCGAAACACTAGGAGGAGAAAGGGTTATGTTCTTTAGCATTGTACTTGTTCCATAGTGGAGCATAGCAGCTAGGAGTGGTATTTTGAGATTATAATAGAGGAGGAAAATATTTTGTAGCATCCATATAGGCCATAATGTCAAAGGAAACTCCACAGTGACTGCCTCTTTCTTTGTATTTGCATTTCCATAACTGAAGAAAAGAGAGTAGAGCATAGGCCTCACCTTCTATTTGGGTTTTATTTTGTATTGGGTTTCCCATGATATATCTTGGGTTCATTGTGTGTGGATGCACTAGTACATTTGGCTCATTTTCCAATGTCGTTCCAACACCCATCCAACGGACGTCTGTCTAGCTTTCGACAAACCCCATTTCCAGCTATTAGTCGAACCCCTTCGATTGCACTCTCGACGACACCACAATATATCGCATATTTGACGTACAAAGATTCCATGTGGCATCTGGTGGAGAGATTTTATGAAATAGATTTTCGTCGCAAATCATCATCGTACTGTCGACTATAATTTAAATGTTGGTATTGAGATTCTTATGTCTGCCATGTGGAATTTCCCAAGAAACTGCCACCAGGTAACTCGTCGTCATTTTATCGACATTGGTCATTGTTGTTGTGACATAGGCACTTGTAAGTACCATCGGAATGATGATGTGGATGCCATTGAAATTTTGACTTTAGGGCCGACGACCTATGTCGGCATGGCGACACTCTAAAATGTGTAGTTCGTCAACAATCCAACGATATGGTGCAATGGATTCCTCATATGCACAACGCCATGGTTCACAATGTCTATTTGAGTGGAGACACATAAGAGCTACATGTCCTATCGATAATGAACAGATAGACATCGAAGGTTCGACGTATGTATAATAAAATTTAAAAAAATTATGTTACATTGGACATAGGGGAAGGTTGAGCTAGATGTAGATGATAATGTTATCTATATATGATGATATAGACTATTAGGATTAGGTTTTATATTATTGCATAAAACCCTAATTCAAGCTTGATAGAGATTTCACAACTAAAAATGCACAGTCACACTTAAGATAAACATGTTTTGCTTTTAAACTATAATTTATTCCCTTGTGTAGAAGACCTCTAGTTTACAGTATCAATGTCCCATATCTTTTATTATCTTTCATCGGACTAGTATCTATATGAATTTAGTTATCATAGAAGATGAGATTGTACTCCACTGTATACAGATATCTTCAATTGATTTTGAGATTGGACTCCACTATGTCTTGTTCGTGACTATGGCAGCCTATGGTATATGTCCACTGTGTATTTCCTATTCATGGCCATGAACAATTATTTTTTATATATCCACATAGATCTACAATGTAATCAAGTTTGGAAGCCATGTGTACAAAGTCAATATGAATTGTAATATTCTCATGGGTAACTAGTTCTTCCAGTTGAGTCCTCATTACTCCACTTCTGGGAATTATAATGTATTTCGACCATTGCGGATACTCCTCTGACCTCACACATTAGGGGGCATATGTTAAAGAAAATTTTTCCACACTCCATTCATCTTGGTTTGATGGCCTTCCATTTCCCTCTTTAGACTCAAATCCCCCATTTTACTCACTCAAGAGTCAAAAATACAAATTTGTGTCCATATATGCAAGCCATAGTTAGAAAACTTGTGTATACGCAGATTGCTCCATTACAACATAGGTACATTAGGTTTTGTGCTCAAAAATTGAAAAATGTGTTAGGTTTCCATGCCAATTCACAAGATCCATGATCCTTGACTTTTCGTATACTGGAAATGATCTGAATCAACCCTTCAATTCCATTTGAAGGATATAATTTGATCCATATACAAGACTTGAAGAGATTCATCATTGAGAGCAAATACACTATGGAGAAATTTCACCTCATATTGAGTATGCATCCCTTTGTCCTTGAAAGTATGAACTTATTGTGTTTAGTTCCCAAGCTCTTCTTATATTGAGATGGAGAACCTCATTGACTCCTACTACTTGCGAGATTTCCTTTGTGGAGAATTGAAGTATTGAAGGCCCAACTAGAGGGACTTAGTTTCTCGGTTCTGATATGTGTCGTTACAAAAGTTTGTCACCTATGTACATCTATTGATTACATTAATAGAAATACTCTTTTCTTGTCCAATTATATGTTGCAAGTATTTTTATTACTTTCCATGGGTGTATTTGTTATGCATGTTAATGGATTATGCTAGTTTATATGCTAACATTCTATATAATTTCCACATGATTGTGTATCTTGGATATTGAGGACAAGTTGTAGGTGTTAAGCTTTGGGTCATGAGCTCAACCTTGGTCTTCTTCGGACATCAGATGAGGTAGGATTCTAGCCTTCTCTTGTTAGCATTTTCATGTATCTAGCAAACTTGAAATTATAGTTTATTTCTAGGTGTTGTTTTGTCTATTGTGGTTTAGATTAGAGTTGATTTATGTGTTTTGTTCCATCTTGTTAAGGTCCTAACCCGCACTTAGGTAGATTAATGTATTCGGATGTAATAAAGGTCAATATTAATAAGACCTTTCAATAAAATAGAATAAGGCGGATGTAAGAAGACCTAATAGAAGCTTCCGCTTCTAGAAGGATCTTCCTGGATGTAAGAAGACCTAATAGAAGCTTCCGCTTCAGAAGGATCTTCCCTCTAGATGCTTCTTTTAGTATAAATAGGGAGTCGAGGGTATGAGAACCCTAGCTTGATATTATTGTAACAGAGCCGATTGAGGTTGCCCTCAAGAGGCCTCAGAACATTGCTATCCTAACTGCTTCGCTGCTATTTCAGATAATACTGTGGTATTGTGAAGATTATGCCGGATATTTCACTGTTATTCTGCATATTTTAGCATTGCCCTGCTCGGGTGATATTTTATATATCCTGTATCTTGCAAGTGGTATCGCAGCACTTTCCTGGCGTAAATTGTGGGTATTTTTTCGTGGTAGAGACGTATTCTGGCATATTAAAACTACAAAGATCTGTCGTTACACGCATAAACCCGCTGTTGTGGGATTCATACACGCTAGAAATAAGGCGGTTCTAAGACGTTGTTGGAAACCTTTGTAACCCCTGTTTGTACCCCCTTCGAGTGGTAGCGTGACGACAAAGACCCGGTAACGGACCGGGCTCTAGATTTCCTAAGCCCTCCAGATAAACCTATCTACCACGGACCGCTATAGTGTCACCGACAACAAAGACTCGCGAAGATACTCTCTAGTACCGGGTAGTCGGGTAGTACAACTAAGGGTACGGCTCATCCTCCTTAGTTAGTGCCCCGAGATATTAATGAAGTACTACCGGCGGACCCCGCACGTATATCGAGCTATAGCACGTGGCAAACCCTTGTCCTAGGAACCTTGAATACCTAACCTTGGGGAACATAAAACAGCAATTTAAACAAGTTATACCGGCGAGATCTATTAACCCGCAGATTTTTTTTTTTTTTTTTTTTTTTTTTTTTTTTTTTTATTTGGGGATTTCAGCATTGTATCATTCTTCAGATGAAAGAATGACCCCGCAGCTGTTAAAAAAAGTATAGAAATTTTTTACCATTATTTGAGACTCATTCCATTAGACTCATCTCTTCGCCGTCATCACTTTCCCCATATCATTTTCTGCAAAAAAAATTTTGACCCTACCACACCTCATTCTCATAACCATCCATTTTTTCACCATTATTTGAGACCTTCCATTAGACTCATCTCTCTCTTCACTCTTTATCACTTTCTATCCATACCATTTTCTGCAAAAATTTCTGACTCCCCCCAGCCAATTCATTATTATGGCCTATACCAGAATCCAAGAATCCAGAGTCTCGCTTCAACACCCCGCACCATGGTTTACTTGAGACCCAACAAGAAGTGTAACAAATCAATGCTACTATTGCCTCCCGTGGATGCCTCCATGAATGCATCACCCGGGGAAGGTGCAGTCCTCGGGCGCAATGGCGAAGTCGTAATGAACTCGAATTGCCGTTGTAGCCCTCCTGCGACCAAAATCAAATCCTCTCGATGATGATGTACCAAAAAGACCGGCTGTGAAACTTCTTCTAATTCCTTTCAACCACATCACTCTCAGAGGGACATACTTCCACTCGGTGGATGTAACTAAATTTGATGGCTCAGGACCCCAATCGGTTGGGTCACACAAATGGAACATTACTCCCTCTACAACATTACAGATAACCTGGCCAAACTTCGGTATGGAGTTCTCCATCCTTGATCAAGAACTGGAAATGGTGGCAATGGAGAAAGCTTCCCGCCAAGGATATATTGGTTTTGGACCCAATTTGTTGCCGAGCTTTATGAACACTTCGACACTAACACCAACCATTTAGACCATTTCACAAAGTTAAAATAATCTGGCAAAGTGGAAGACTTCATCTCTGCCTTTGAACACTTGGATTTCCAAACAGAGGGCATGATCGATGCCTTTCATGAAAGTGCTTCTTACTGCTGGCCTCAAGGAGGAGGTTAGGCCCATGTCCCGGTCTTCACTCCCACGGATTTAGTTGGGTGGAGGCTACCAAAGCCAAAGAAGTACAACAAATTGTTTCTTCTCAAAAACCGTAAGCCTTCCTTTTCCCCGCCGCAGACTCAAAATCCAAATAACCTTCTAATTTACCTCTGCCTCCCCTAAAATCCAAACTCCACCCGGATGAAATGGTCAGACAACTCAAAGGCCTCTCTATAACTGCGGATGACAATATTTCTGTGCCACAAAATGTATGGAATAAAGTTTTATGCCATCTCTCGGTGGATATTCAAGAAGACGATGATGACACTGCTCCTAATCACCGAGACTTCTGAAATAAATCCTCCTTCCGACCCTCCGCAGGCGGAACTCATCATTTCTAACGCCTTCACCGGCTTCTCTCCCCACAAACTCTCAAGCTTTCAATCGCTATATCAAGCACCGAAAAGTCACTATCATCTTGTTGATAGTGGCAAAGACCTACAACTTATCTATCACAGACGCTTCAAGAAACCCACCGCTATATCCATGTCAAGTAACAATTTCCAAATCATGATTACAATGGGGCTCTATGAAATGTGGAGGTTACTGAAAATGTAAGGCCTCCAACAGGTGATTACAACCCCAAATTCTCACATGTTTTCTATTGAAACGGGTTGTTGTGATATTGTTTTGGTTGTTGAATGGCTAAGAACCTTGGTCCCATTCTCATGGACTTTCAATTTAACCATGCAATTTGACCACATGGCTACAAACATAAATTTCACCCGGGTTCCTCCCCGAATCACTGGGGCTCTCATCAGATGGAGAAATTGCTCCAAAAGGTCATTCGGTGTCATAGCCCACCTACGCTATTCAAGCCACCAGCCGAGATCCCACCCGTTCCCTAAGACCTCCAAGCCATCTTGTCCAAACATCAAACGCCTTCTCCACTCCCAAGGACTTCCCCCTTCCGCAGGTCCATGATCATTCCATTACCCTTGTCCCTAGTAGCCTCCCATTCATATCGCCACCTTTCATGTTCGTAAATTGAAATGGTCGAGAACCCACGCCGTGTCATCCGTCCTAGTGCAAGTCCTTACTCCTCTCTGGTCGCCATGGTCTTAAAGAAAGAAGGTTCTTGGCGCCTGTCCCCTAATTCTGCCTCAATAAACCTACCCATCAAAGACAATTCCCATTCGGCCATTGATGACCTCCCTCGATGAACCCAGCAGCCCCACCCCTTCACCAAACTTGATCTTCGCTTCTGCCATCACCGTGATCCCAGATGAAAGTGAGTCCTGACATCTCTAAGACTCCACCTTCAGACTCATGAGGGTCCCAATAATTTTGTCATGCCTCTTTAGTTAGGTAACGCTCTCTCCACCTTTCAGAGTCTCTATGAACTATGCGTATTTCGCCCTTTTCGCCATTTTATCCCGCTTTGACGGAAGATCCCATGGCGACCATTCCACTATGGATAAAGTCTCACCACCGCCGCATTCCACTTGTGCTTGGTAATCCCAGCCTTAACATCAAATATCATCTAGTAAGGGTGATGTATATTCCCGTGGACCTTCGAAGATTTGTAGCCATGCAGTACATCTCAAAAGCCTGGATTTCTTTTAAATCTCATGGATATATCGGGAGTCTGCCAAGAACCAGAAAGATGGTGACTCTGAATGCCCTCCTTAAGAAGAAATCATCAACTCAAATTTCATCAAGTTTTTCAACTTTTAAAGATGCATGTACCTGAATTCGTTCTGCCTTCCCGACTTCAAAGGATATCGGTGTTGGAATGCGACGATCAGAAAGGAATCGAGTTCATGAGGTCAGACTTTTGGTCTTATTGAAAAGAATCATCCTAGTAGTCCGGAAACCCATTATGAAAAGAATGTTAATATTCTCATACTAATCAGTGGCCCTATCTCTCTGAAGTGGTTCCATTCCAAATTTAAGACGACTCCACTCAAAGCCTCAAATACTGAACAACGATTTCCCACAGATGTTAAAATGGGTCAATGGAAGCTCTTTGAAGGGATTAGATATAATTACAAGAATAAAGATTAAATAGGGTGAGGTCATCTGGAATATGAAGACGGATCCTTTTTCCTTCCATCATACCAGAATGGCCATGAAATTATCGCAAGACCTCAAAAGTTCTGACCAAAGAATCAGGTTGAATGGCATGAAGGAATCAGGCATCTCTCAGCTCTGTGGATGAGCTCTGCCACAAAGTCACTTTGTATTTTGGCGGCCAATCCAGTCCCATCCACATTCATTCCAGTCTCCAACATCAAAACATATGGATGAAGAACCTCTTCTGGATGGCATGAAATGATCCCATTGGCCAGGCCGAATGAGGTACAACGCAACATGGGGAGAAACAACAACTCCACACCAACCGGCCCATCCCCCATATCGAAGATATATCTGGTGGATTTTACGCTGTGCCACCCAAACTCAGAACAAACTGATAATTGGTGGTGGTCGATCGCCTTTCTAAGTATGCCCATTTTGTGCTCTTCCCCACCCATTTATCGTGATCTACTTGCGGGTCTAACTTTCATGACATCGTCTTCAAGCTTCATGGCATGCCAAAATCCATTGTTTCTGATCGAGACTCCAACTTTCACAAGCAATTTTGGTAAGAACTCTTTAAGTTACAAGGCACTAATTGCATCTCTACCAGCCTTTATCATCCCCGCATTGCATGGTCAAACTAGTCACAAGTGTTTGGAAACCTATCCGAGGTGCTTTGCATCGAAAAACAACACCCTCGCTAGTCTAATATTACCCTCAATAATGGTGGTGTACAACACTACATACCCATACGTACCCACCTCGCGATGACACCTTTTAGCAGCTTTATGGATTGTATTCGCCGGGCCTTCCTAATTTACTGTGTACCTCGGTTGGGTCCGTGCAATGACCACACTTACAACCGAGTGTTTATCCTTCAGAATTTTAAAGAGAACTTATCATGGGTCTAATAATAGAAATGAAGCAGTAAGCAGATCAAGTTCACTCTGAATGCTAATTTGTAGAAGGGGATCAGGTGTTTTTGCTGCTACAACCATATAAGCAAACTTCCTCAAGGCCGAGCATTGTCAAAAGTTAGCACCCAAATTTTATGGCCCTTTACACGCCTCTAAAGCGTGGGACAAGTTGTATATCGGGCTTAGTTTCTACCCAACAAATAAGCTAAGATCCCGCTTTTCATGTCTCCGCTTAGCGAAGGTGATTGGAACCAGTGCCAAATTCAAACCAACCTTCCGCAGTTAGCGCGTAATAGAAGGATCCATTTGGCTACAACTAAAAGAAGTTTTGGACTAGCGTGAACGTCGACTGCGTCAACGAACCATCAAGGAAGTGCTCGCATAGTGGAAAGATATGACTCCAACGGATAAGCATTTTGGGAAACCAAATACCATTCCCGGCAAAGAAGCTTCACATCTCAAGCCTTGAGGACAAGGTTTGCTTTTGCAAAGGACATGTTAAGGTCCTAACCCGCGACTTAGGGTAGATTAATGTATTCGATGTAATAAAGGTCAATATTAATAAGACCTTTCAATAAAATAGAATAATATGGATGTAAGAAGACCTATTAGAAGCTTCCGCTTCTAGAAGCTGATCTTCCCTAGATGCTTCTTTTATGATACAATAGGATTCGAGGGTATGAGAACCCTAGCTTGGATATTATTGTAACAGAGCGCTGTTCTACTGGAGGTTGCCCCCACAAAGAGGCCCGTGAACATTACATTCTGAATCACAAGTGCTATTTCTGTTCAAGTGCTATTTCTGTTGCTATTTCGTATATCATTTCTGTGTATTGTGAAGATTATGCTGGATATTTCACTATTATTCTGTTATTTCTAGCATTTCATCTCTGTTCTGCATATTTTATATATCTGGTATCTTGCACATCTGTTGTGGTTTACCCCTATAAATAGAGATATTTTCCTTGTAACACCATTGGATTTTGATAGACATGGACAAACTTTGGCATGGCATTCTTTGGTTGATGATGAAATATGGAATCTTTAATTCGTAGGAGGGCCTCCTTCCACATTCGGTCTTCTTCCATGAAATTGAATGTCACACAGAACTGTGTACGAACACTTCCCTAGTCTCTTGTTTGACTTCTTGTTTCCTCTTGGATGTTCTATCTCTTAGGGACCATATCCATGGTATGGACAAACCGATGGTCCCATTGGGTGAAATGGAATCGCTTGGTTGTACAACACCTCTCACAAAAGAAAATATGCTCTTAGGGATCTTCAGTACCCTTATATCTATTTACCAATTCAAAGTCATATATAGGTTGGAATTTGACCTTTATAAACTAAATCAACTGTTCCCATTCATGTATATTCCCATGGTTTGTCACCCACCAACGTGCATATGTTCCTATGATGAATGAATCCATGGCATGTACCCTTCATTCCTCTAGGAATGCTTCCTCCATTTGTGCCAATAATGTCTCAGTTGGATCAGTACCATGAAATCTTGGTGCATCACATAACTCTGTTGCAATCCAGAGTTATGTGATTTAAAAGTTATATGATTTCATTCTTTTTATTTTTTTGTGTTTTAAGTCTATTTACTGCAGAAAATAAATAAACTAAGGATTTTGGAGAAAGCTATGTTGAGGATAACATATGGAAACAATCAATGAAAACTATATAAGACTTTATATTCTAGAAGAAATCATTCCACTAAGAATATATTACTCATCAGATGGTATCCATAAAACAATAACTATTTAACAACAAAAAGAGGTAAAATTTAATTGTTAGCTATCCATAAATAATTCCACAATATCCTAGATAACCTAAAAAGAAGATTAACTAATAAATCAAATAATAGTTTACCGAAAGTATCCAACAATTCATTGAACCAACTAAGATAGCGTAACAATATTATCATGTAATTTGCATCTTCAATGAACAAAATTCTTGATAAACCGTCCATGCAAAAATCCATGCATTTAGCGCCATCTCCAATTAACGACCTGACTTCAATCCATGCATGCTCAACCTCATAAATTTTTCCTTGGTTAAATAATTCAACATGTTGTTCTTTCTTTAGCAACCTCATGCATGCATCTTTAATTTTTTATTTTTATTTTTATTTTTTAAGGCATAATGAACTCTAGTTGAGTTGTTATTCAATCTTTAGTAACCATTCACTTCTAAAATTGGAATGGTCATGCATCCAGACAACAATTCTTCCAACTCAATTCTCATGCTTGTGTTTGTCAATTGATGGAAAACTACCAATTTGTAGCATGCAACATTGAAATTCTTCTCATCGTGTTATATGATTCCCCCCTGGATCATAAAAAATGTATATTAGGAATAAAAAAAATTGTTCGTAACAAATTTATCAGATAAAACAATTTATTGATCTTAAAATGAAATATTCAAGTCACTTCCCTAAGTCTGATTTCCTTTATTTTGAAAACTTGAAACAAACTTTACCAAACTAATCAAAACTTATAAAAAAAAAGTTTTAGATTTTGATGATACCTTTCAAACAATATAAGGAATTCTCAAAACAGGGATCAGAATCAAAATTTATCACAAAAATATCGTAAGAATTTTACATGTCATAGCTTTATTTAAAAAACAATAAACTAATAATACATAATAACAAAAAGCTTATAAGTACAAAGTTGTACATCTCAGCGATACCTTTCCAACAATATAAAGAATGCCTCAAATGGAGTTCATGATCAAAATGTATCGCAAAAATAGCAAAATGTTTTCTTCTCTCATCAATGACTTTTTAGAACATCTTTTGCGCTCGGGAAAAAGGTGGCATTTTTTAGCACATTTCACGTGGGAGGATCAATGGTCAGGTTTTGTTCTTGCTTGTGATTGGACAACTAATATTTATGCCATGAAAATTTGTTTCATTGGCATTGGTGGTTCATAGAATGAGTTTTCTGTGGGAATTGTAAGGCTTGGTAATCTTGTCGATGCCTGATGAGTTCATCGACATCAACGAATATCCATGTCACAAAAAAAAAAAAAATTGAAAAATACTGAACATTGATGAGCAATGAAGACATTCGTACCATGATGATGTGGACCCGTATGATGAAGTGGAAATGTGATGTGTCATGCTGACATGGAAAAAAAGGTGTGTATGGTGATGTTCCAGTGTACAGTTGGCAATGTGGTAGGTCAATGTGGTAGGTGATGTGGATGGTGTTGTGGACCCTGTACAACCATCAAAGTGGACAGAACTTACACAAAAAGTTTCAACATTCAATATTTTTCTTCATTCATGATCACATGACTAATATTGATCTCTTGCTTCTCACAGTTCATCGACATTGAGAGAACTCTACTTCTTTTGTGCTTGACTCACATGGATATTTTTCAGCGTCGATGGTCCATTGACGATTAGTGAAATCTATTGACTATTGCAAAAACCATAATATTATCGTCGACATCAATGACTCATCGAAAATCGATGGAACCCTTTGACTCCTTAAAACTCTAACACATTTAGCAAATGACCGATGGTTTATCGACAATCAGAGGAATTTGTTCCACTTATAAATTCACACGACTTTCCCTTGATCACGATCATCGACACTTATTTTAGACTCTCTTTGGCATCAAACACTAGGTTTGTTGACTCATTCTTTTTGTTATGACCCCCAATGAGTTCATTGACACTTTTTGGAGAAGGTTGCGATTTTGCTCTTTTTTCAATTCTTTCTTTTGTTTTTTTCCCCCGATGCAAAACATGAGATTTTTTGGATTTTCTTGAGATTTTAAATGCAAAGAAAACAAAGGAAAAAATGCATAAACTTAAAAATGGACAAATATGAAACCTATGTAAAGCTAAAAGAATAAGGCACAAAATGATTAAAAGGAAAAGTGGTACCCAAAAATTGAAAATTTTAACAATGTGTTGAGGACTCAACAGACCCTTATAACACACACATTTAACCCCATTTATTCCCTCCATAGATTTATAACATATTATTGTCCTTCAAAAAGCTTTTCCCTCAAAACTTTGTAACTAAGGGTTTTACATATGATGAAACCAAATAATAGGATTTCCTTATATTCATTCTCTTTCATTGTCATTGATGACTATCCATCCATTCAAATTCAAGTTTTTTGTTCTTGGTCCATAACTTGTTGTCAAGTGGTTTTCTCTCCTTTAATTTCATGCAATGTTGCTATAACTTCTCTATTTAGTTGTAGTTGTTGGTCTATGATAATATCTCATAAATTAATGGTTCTTTGATGTTATGTTCCATGAATAAAATTGATTATGGAATCTTCTTCCTTGATAATGAGGACGTATGTATGTACCTTGTATTGCATGTCTAATATCTTGGTCGAGTTGGACTTCATCTTCCACCCCTTTGTGCTCAATATCCTTTTTTCGTACAATGAATGTCCTTTATCCTTTGTGTTTAATCTTCTATGCTTCTTTTTTTTGAGATAATTTCATCATAATTTACTTTGACATTTTAATTTTTGAGTTCAACTTATTCAAATAATGGCAACCTTTTTGTATCTTTTCTTCCTTCTCGTTTTTTTGTTTAAGGTTGATGTTATCCATCAACTTTTTTCATCCTTGAATTCTATGTTGGATTTTTTATTTAACGTCTTTCATACTTGGTGCTTCCTTTAACCATCATAGAAATTTCCTTTTCAATTATATTGGAAGTATTCTCTTCAACTATTTTGATAGTCTCTTCATGCTTCTTTGATTTGGACTTTTGTAAATGCTTTTCATTTTCTTAACATCATCAAGAAGATCTTGATTATACTTATGCAACCTATTCATTTCTTCATCTTTCTTTTCCAATTCTTCTATGAACTAGTCATTTTCTCTTTTTCTTTACTAATATTTTTTTTTGTTTTAAATTTTAAACCTTCTTCTTCGTTCATTTTAAATTTTATACATCTTCTCTATTTTTATGTCCTTATAAAATTTATAAAAAAAATAAAAATAAAAGTAAATCTCTTCTTACTTAAGTTTGGCACTTTGATGTCAAGAAAGTTTTCCAAGGGGCACAATTTTCTTAGGGATGGTTAAGACTGACCCACTAAGGTTAGTGATGAAGGTTGGGATGTTTCTTGCTTCGAGGTTGACCAAGGACTAACAAAATACATGGAGTTACTGCAAACCTCCCTAGAGTGGTCAACCTTACTATCGGAAGGTAAAACATGATAAACTAAATATTACTTGCAAAGCAACCTTAGAATGGTTATATCTAACAACAATAGGCATAGTCTCTTGTCATTATAAGAAATCACTTTCTTTGTTGTTAGTCATGACCATTCTCCCTTGTTATAACAACGTTATAGTAAAACATATATAAATATTATTATAACTAAAGTATATTTATCTTAATTTTGGATTTATCAAGGAGATCAAATTTTAGAGGTTTTAACCTTTTCTCAAGCTTTGATCTCTCTCAACATATGATAGATCTAGAATTAAGATAGATATACAATGGTTTATTACACATACATATATACTATGTGTCAACTCCATGTGGAACATGGAAGAAATTACACATTTCCCTCATACCCAATAACATACCATTAAAAATGTTTTAACCATAAGAAATTTTTTACTTTTTATGGGGACAACATATAGGTCCTTATAGCTCTTGTAAAAAACTTTCCATTCGATTTAATACTATCTTAGAATTTGCATATATTTGTGTTTTATTCAAGTCCAAAATACCATTATTTTTTCACAATAATGGGTATATTTTTGTATCATAAAATTCTACAATTGAACTATACAATTGTGTAATATAAAATCTGAAAATCAGGCTATAACCATATCTGTAATAACTAACTATTTGAATCATAAAAAGGAGACAACTATCCTTTATAAAAATACCTATTATATGATGGCAGGTGTTCTACCTTACAAACTAAAATAATAAAAACACTAAACAACAAAACATTTAGTAACAAAAATAGAAAATACTAATAATTGGGCCCATACTGCATTTTCTCTTTGCAAAATGCTATATTAGTTGAATCATCCTCCACTCATAGCATCTCCTTCTTTGCAATAGTTGTAGTTATATGGACACTTGATTTTTTATTAATTTCATATGTTGAAGGTTGTTAAGGTTCCCATTTTTGAACTATGGTCATCAAATGACCACCTTGTGAAAAACCACCCATAGAACTAGTACCCACTAACTCATAGATTTAATTTTCTTCCATGGGAAGCCCAAGAAGGGTGAATAACCAACAAACCCACTTTCAAAAAGTCTATATATGAAAACTAAGCTTCAATTGCTTCCCTTTATAAATACTCATGAAAGCATATTTTTTATTCTCCCATACATGAAGGTCTACTATGATTCTTGCTGCATCAATTGAGTAGTTATTCCTGAGCTCATTTTCCTTCAAGACGCGCTAAGAAAACTCATCCTTCAAGTGATTCCAACTGATAGTCAAATTCATTGTATTGTGTTGTGCCTTTTCTATTTCTATTTATCACTACTTGAGGTTTCATTGTAGCACTTCCATCTCACACATAACACACAAACCCTTATGGAAATGATTATGTGTCATTTTAATAGAGGAACCAAAGCAACATAAAGATACATAGAGGATAAATCAATATAAAGGGCCTAGAACATGCACTGACAACAACATTCCATGCCATAACAAGAGAAACCATTGTACCAACCTCCCACAAATTGAATACCAAAACTACCATGCAAAATACACAAGAAAAATTTATAGAATTCATAGACAAGAGAGGAGGGGAAACTACCCCGAATTTTAGGGGGTATATGGTCTAAACTTGGATGAAAAAGTCATAAAGCTATAAAGCTAATAGATTTCTCATGTAGATGCCCACCTCCTCATTAATTAATTGGGCTAACATGTTTCCCATATGGTTCAAAGAGAGTCTCACCTCTCCATTATTGTATTGGGTTTTATTTTCTACTACTTAGTTAGTTGGGTAATTAGATCTATTATTATAATAATAGAGACTCATTTAATGAGATATTTACATTATTGTATTGGGTTTTGTTTTCCACTACTTAGTTAGCTAGGTAGTTAGATATATTATACTAATAATAGAGACTCATTTAATGAGCTCTTTTTGAGTTTGTCCAATGGACCATTTTGTAATTCTATATAAAGGCCTAGCAAGCCTTCTCATAATATCAAGTTACTCATTGTAACACACCCGACCCCTTAAGTATCGTTTTAAGGGATGGGGCATCAAAATTTTGTTTTTCTCAATCATCTTGAATCCTCTTCCCGAGACCTCTTTCACCTTCTGCTCGGCAAGAGATTCCCAACGATTGCTACCACTCTCAAATACGAGCTTGGGATTGCAAGTTATGGCCCTTCAAGGTTCTTTATGCCTTCATTAACTGGAGTCCTTTACAGCCATGTGGCTCCCTATCACCCGTCACTACACATAATCATAGTATACGAAGACTCTTCCAACCCGGAGTTGACATTTGTCTAGCTCCTATAAGTCTACTAGGTTAATTAACCATTAACACAGTGAAATCCCACTCTCTACCAAAATCTACAAGGCACTTGGATTCATTAATATTAATTAGCACCCAAGTCCTCAAAATTCAGTGAAATTCCTTCTCATGTACTTAGGAACCCAATTCTTTCAAATGTCGAAGTCCTGGAGAGGGTCCCTTTTAATTTAATTAATTATATTTAAATTGTTTGATAGCCTATAGGAGCGAGAAAGTAAATCCATCCTTCGGCCCATTTTGACTCATCCAATCACACCACTCCAAACCTCCAAAGTTCCAAATTCCAAGACTCTCGAAGGGTCCACACTTACAGATGGCGACACATTAAATGTAGAGGCAGGGATAGGTGGATCTGGGCCTGCAGCCGAAGTAACCCTAGCATCCCATCATCCCAAATTTCTCGAAGTTTCAAAATCCCAATGCCTCGAGTATTCCACCAGATATTAGGCCATGCAAGCATGTACCTGGGGTTGACACGTGGTAAGGGGCAGAGATGAAATGTGGCACCATCAATGGGTGACATGTGTCATGTTCCAATTGGCATATAAGGTATGTAAACATCACGAATCCAGATGACACGTGGCATGTCGAAGATGGGTCCACGTCACCCTAGGTGACGTCAGGATGCCACATCCCTATGAACTGACAGCCTCTAGGAGTCTCTATCTTCTCCTACCTACGAAATATCCTGGAGCTCTAAATTATGAACTCCACGGTCGAGATGGGTCCACGTAGATCCATAAATCTACACCCTCCATTGCTTCACGAATTCAGTTTTCAGGGGATCCACTGTGTAATTTCCTCTTTACTCCTGGAGTGGTCAGAGTCGGCATGACCATGGTCTAGATCCCAAGGTCAAGAGGTATCCTGACACATCCATGGATCTAAGGTCCTTATCACTTCGTGAGTTTGGTGTTCAAGGGTTCCACCCGCTTAACACACCTTTCCACCCGGAGTGGTCAAATCCAGACTAACTGCAACGTAGATACAATGGTCATGGGAGATCTCAATGTGTCCCCAGATCTACGGTTCTCATCACTTCACAAGTCTGACGTTTGGGGGTTCCACCCACTTAACACTCCTTTTCACCCGGAGTGGTCAATGCTAGATTGACCACGACGTAGATCCAATGGTTAGGGAAGATCCTAAATGTCCTCGGATCTACGGTTCTCATCACTTCATGACCAGGAAGTGGGTCAGGGTTTAACGATGGGACATATCCCACAGTCATGGTTAAGAAAACTGCCAGAAGTCAGTCAACCTCACTGGTAACTGCACTAGCAGGTTGCCTTCGACTGGTTTCGAAGGTTGTAAAGTCATAGCATCTTGGAGCTCTGAACTCTTAGAGTTTCGAAGCCAAAATAGCTTAGCTCCTTTCATACCTATCGAAGGGTTCTAAGGTCCTAGACATATAATTCCTCTGACATGTCTCAGGGTTGCACACTCAACTCTTAGCCATGATTTGGTTAAGGTCATGGGCATGAGCCCGTGGTCGTTTGGATGACTGGTTCGAAGGAAGCACCTTTCATTCACAGAACTTAAGTTCTAAAACAAGAAAAGGTATTTTCAAGGGATCAATGGGACTGAAACATTCCAAAAAATTATGCCCCAACCCTTACATTACAAAATCAATCCTTGGGAAAATTCCCTTAAGGATTTTCTAACCAGCATAGAAACCATAATCCTATTCCTAATTTCATTTGAAGATCCATGTCTAATAGTTCTCTTGTTGCTAAGCAGAGGAAAACACAAACCATTCAAATGCAGGGATTCATAGAAGAAAAATAAGCATTACTAATATTATTCATGCAATGAAAATTTTAGTCAGACACAAACATCCAACCACTCATTTCAATTCTAGTACACAGGGTATATGAAATACTTATCTATTACAATCAATCACTGACCAACCGATTGTGGGTGTTCACCTTTCCACCCAACTATAGGCTCAGAGGAATTCATTCTTAGCGCTCTAGCCACCCTCATGCCAAGCCATGATATCACTAGGGAACTTTTGCAGTTCTTAGAGGTCACAACCTCTGGAAGGTTTATTGGATGCTCCCTCAGCATTAAGCTCACGACCTTCTGATCAAGTCAGGTTTTCTACAAACTCTCAGAGATCCTTTCTCTTTTTCTCTCCCTTTAACTAGAACAACTTAATCCTTCAGTTCTTCTTCTCAGCTCGACAGCCTCACACACTCTTCCTCTTTCTAAATGGTATCCTACTTCTCTTGCACACCCTCTCCTTTTTCCCCTAGGGAGGTTCTGGACCTGTTTTGTTCCTTCTATCAGAAGGAACTTGGGTTAGTCTGGGTTTGCAAGAGAACTGCACCCTGTGGTACTTCGGGCTAACAACTTTTTGTTTCCTTAGCCAGACTCTCCATGCTTCCATTCATGGGGGTATTTGATTGTTCAACCACCAGTCCTTCTTTCATTAACTGGTTTTTCCTTGGGATCAGGATGAGGCTTATTATTTCAACAAAGAGAATTTGGGTCATTTTGACACAATGAACCCTCTATACAGCTTCCTCACTATTTCCTCTAGTGATATCATGGTCGGTACTTCAAGGATTCACCCTCATAGTCAGTTATTGGAATCTAAACAATAATACATTTACAATTTTCACATGCCATAACATGGTAATCATAATTAATGATTAATTACAAGTTGGGGGAAACATGGGTATTACAATCCCCTCCCCCTTAAAAAGGAACATTGTCCTCAGTGTTCTTTCTTAGTAATACATGTCATGCCTTTGTCATTCATCTACTTTAGAAATCTTGATACTCTTTCTCTTTCAAGTCCTTTATAGAACCTTGGCCTTCATCACTTGCCTTCAATAATTTTGGACAACAAGCATATTAATCACAATTTCATGCGAAAACATCTTACTGTTGTTCAAAATTCAAGAGGAAAATTTCATAATCTAGCACAATACTTATCTCTGCAGTTTGTGGATTTTCATCCACATGGTTGTCTTGTTATCTTGGCTCACTATTTTTTTTCCTGGACATACCCATTGTGTGCATGATCCCAATCAATAGTTTATGAGAATTATCAAAGTCTCCTCTTCCTTGTGGCCACTCACCCTCCAATCCCAGGCTCAGGCATCCCCTTCTCTGCTATATAGTCCCTCGGGTGATCCATCTTGCATTGCCAAGGATTTCTCACACAGGAAGATTTCTAAAGACATCATTGAGCCTTACAGTAGAGGAGTCCCTCAGACTTGCTATGTCGATGCATCCCTCCATCTTGTTTTAGCACAACACAATATATTCTAGGGAAATCATGTCTTACCATAGGGTTCTCCTATCTCAACAGTATCCTTTTTCATGCTTTCCAAAATAACAACCTTTACCTGTACTTCCTAGACATATATTTTTTGCCTCGCCTGTATCACAGGTATACAGAAATTATGATATAGTATCATGAATTTCAAATTTAGAATTTTCTTGCAAATCTGTCACCCACAAAATTTCAAATTCCACATTTATTTTTAGATTTGTTCTGCATAGGAACCAGAATCACAAGTATGGGACTTTCCTTCCCACAACAGTTTTTCTTAGTAGTTAATTGGTCTTCCTTATGGGCTTACAACACTGGCATATCCAAGACCCTTTTCTTCCTGCAATTTCAACATTCCTCAGCCAAACAAATTGTTATTTTTTATGCACATTATATTTTCAAAACTATGCATATTAACAATGTGTTGATTAAGGTTGGTTGTCATTGATGTCAACCCTTGAAGAAAAACCCATAGCAAAAAGGTTTGGGTAATGTACCTAATAATGTTTTATGTAAATATGACTCATTATTGTTTTTTCATGGTTGATAAGAAGTAAATATGGATGAACTCCAAAGTGGTCCCCTTATGGTGAAAGCCCTCACGAGAAGACG
>SNQJ01S0053963.1:0-10551 GCA_010110895.2 Picea sitchensis
AAGCCGTCAAAATCACCCGGGGATCGCACCCGGCCTGAGCCACACCAACCCTTAACATGGTTGGATTTTTTTGTCCCCGCAGGTTTCGAACCGGTGACTTTAACAACACGGAGTGGCTTAACAACACACTCCGTCACCGACTGCCCTACACCTCGGGGACTACTTGGGTTTCACCTTATTGTTCTGCACTTTATTCATTTTAGTATTTAAAAGGAATTTGTGATTAAATGCTAGAAAATCAACATGCTTTCATATATATCTCAAATATGTGTGAGGTTTTATATGTGTAGGAATATGTGAAGGATTAATTCAAAAGGACTTCTCGAATACTTCCTCCACCATTTCCAGATTTGAGTAGATAATTGAATCCCATTCCAAGGAGTAGATCATGGAGATTTGGTTGGAATATCTTATCCAAGATATATGAGAGATATGTGTGAGGATTTGAAGGGATTATATTTTGTAATAATGGGAAATAGGTTGAGAGAAAAGTGGATCTGTAATAATGAGATGGTTATATTATCTTCAAGGCTCTCATGTATAAAAGAGAGTGCTCTCTCTTCATGAGGATTCAAGTAGAATAGGAATTAGAGGATTCAATTAATTAGAGTTATTTTGTAGTCATTTAGTGGTAGTCATTAGGATTCGAAAAAGAAAGGGATTCTTAGCTTTAATTCACGGTTTTGGTTTTCATGCTTTCATTACTTTGTTATGAAGATTGATTTGATTATTGTAAAATAAGATTGCTTCATTTGTGAGAGCTCTCTCATATGTTGTTATGCCATTCAACTCTTCACTTGTTGTATTTGCTTTTCCTTCATGTAGTTCTCCATTTCTAGATTAATTTCCTTTACACAATTTTCCATTCTTAGAGTAATTTCATTTACGCAACTAGATTAATTCAATTCCAGTCATGTGTTATATTAATGATTCAGTTCCAGTCATGTGTTAGATTAATGATTCTATTTTAGTCGTGTGTTAGATTAATGATTCAATTTTAGTTGTATCGTAAACATTAGATTAGATTAGTCTCGCTTCAATCTTGCATATACTTTGTGTGTGCTTCGTCAGTTTACCAACCCCGGGTTGACAAATTAGATAGTTGGGAAAGTACTACAACTCAATTAATACAATATTATTTTGGCCCAACATAACAACTGTTGTTCCCTTGTCACGATTGTTGTTCCTTTTGCTGTTCATTTGAACGGAACGATTGTTGTTCCTTTTGTTGTTCATTTGAATAGAACGATTGTTGTTCCTTTTGTTGTTCATTTGAACAGAATGATTGATGTTCCTTTTGTTATGATTGTTGTCCCTTTATAGGGGTCACATCTCTGGAGGACGGGTATTGAAAATGGAAGGTAAGTAGGCGATAAGTAAAACGCTTGTGCCAATGCCTACCTTTGGATGATGCATAGAGGTTATATTTTAAGACATATTTAGAGCCCAACAGATACCATCTTGTAACGTCCCCCGCCACCCAGGCCATGACACGATACACGAGAGAACACTTTCGTTCTTTCTGCAGAACATAATGTAACATACCCAACGTCCAACTGAGCTATACCACATGAATGTTTTTCTAACTGCATGTTATTAAAATATATACACACAGAGATCTTGCGGAAACATATTTATAAAAGGTAAACAGACAAATACATTATGTAAATGCATGGATTCACACTGAAATAATAGTAAAATCGTACATGCATCATATACATGAATACACATAAATATAAAGATAGCTATAAACACACATAGGATAAACCCATAAAAATAAACACGTAAAAGATAATGCAACATGTAAATTTATCACACAATTGACACTTATCTTGGTAATTGTTATAACCCTAATTTGCACCAGACATACTTACCTGGAATCATGCCATCTCAAAATCCTTCCTTGCCAAAACACTATTGAACAACTCTTCTTAAAAAAACCCCTTTATAAAGGCCCACGCGCCCTGCTCCATTACTGCATGTGTGTACATGCTAGCTACCCCAGCACAACCCGCGTGTACCTACAAAAGCACAGAAAAAGGAAAGTTGCTGACAAAAAACCACAACTTTGGGCAAGTTAACTAGACCTTTCGGCCATGCATGGCCAGTCATTCGAACAAATACCTAGCTCCTTCTAGCCTGTAAAAGAAGGGGTAAGGGTCCCATTTGAAAGGAGGAAAATCATAGTAAAGATACTATACCCAATTGAGCATTCCCCTTGTCCCAACCTTTAGCCATCCTTGTCCAAAGAGAAGTATAGAGAAAAGTAGTTGGAGGACAGTTGAAGAGGATCCCAGGACCAGGTTCATGGAGCAGTGGTTGGCTTCATCATTGTAAGTTTATTTAGTGAATTTAATAATAAAGAAGTAGTTTTCCCGTCCCACCATATGAGGTTTTCATTGTTTATTGCGTATATGTTGATTAAATCTCTAACCCATTAATCTGTAGATCAAATGCATGTGGAGTTATTTGTTTGTCTTTTGTGAATGCAGGTCATCCTTGGGAGGAGAGTTGCATTCAAAGAGCAACCAAACATGAAGAGGGATCGATATCAAACACCAGAAATAAGGTATGTTCACTTGATCTTCTTAACTACGTATTTGCTTAAGAATAATGGGGATTAGGTCTGGGATGACGGTAAAAAAGTAGGAATCTTTAGGTCCTTTCTGCATGCATGATAAAACCCTAGTTTCTAGTCAGTAGAGGGATTTCCCACTCACAACAGAATTGGTGACCATACTGGGGAACCCTAGGGTTTCTGGGAATTATTTTTTCTTGGGTATTTTTAAAAACTAGTTTCATCTCTTGTTTTTAAAGTTTCTGCAAAAGTCTGAGATAACAGAGATTCTGGTCTTCCATACCAATTATATCTATTTCTTTACTTGACTACATTTTTTTTATGGGACCCATAGATGTACATGTGGATTGTATAAGGTCTGCATGTGTATACCCACGCCCTACCTTCACATGACCCGCATGTACACGCTAGCCGAGGAAGTGTCAATCGCGTGTATGATTTCAGAAGATTTCTTTTAGGGAGGCATTCATCCTCTCTCCTGTCAGAAGTAATCCTTCTCCGGGGTTTTCTGGAACTCATTCTAGTCTTTGTTGTTTGCAGTTTATATCTTAGGTTCCACCTCAGATTGGTTTGTTCTATGAAATTTTCTTGGAATTGTTTTCTTTTTTTTGTCAAAGTGAGTTTCTGAGTCTTCAAGAGATTATATTCCTTAGTACCAGTAGTCTCTGCCAGTGCCTAGTTGTTTTTATTTTCATTTTTGAGAGTTTCAGAAGTACACGCGGTCTGCATAAGCTCTGCAAATGTGTACCGCGCCCTGAAGTTACACAGCTCACATGCACACGCTGACTGTTGATCTGTCAACATCGTGCCTGTTGAGAAATGTTTTGTTTAAGGAGAGGCAAACATCCTTTTCTTTGTCAAGAGTTTATCCCTCTCAGGTTTTTTGGTCTCTATCATAGCAGTCAGTAGCTTAGGTTTGATCATAGCAATAGCTTCCTTTTTCATTAAGAAGTTTCCTCAGATTTTTCCTTTCACAGGGTTTTTAGACAAGTGGGAGAGTCCTTTTTCATCTGCTTGTGTGTTATTTTTAGAGTGACTATTTGCGATCTGTTCTTAGGCCAAAGGTTTTCGTGGTCTTTACTTATTGATATTTTTCTTTTGCTTTGTGAGCATTCAAATAAAAAAAACTAAAAAAAAACTTGTATTTCTTTGTTTGGTTAAATAGTTGTTGGCTTGCATTAGTAACCAGGAAAAGTCTTTGCTTTCATAAGTTATTGATGGTTTACTTGACTATAAGTAGATCGTAGTCGAGTGAAATCCTGTTTTGAGTTTGTTTTTCGAGTGAAATCCTGCAAATTAGTATCCTATTTTTTTTAGAAACATACATAGGTGACTGTGGGGGTATACCGCGATTCCTAGGACAAACATCAGGCCACACTTTGCAGAGTATACCCAGAGGGTGCTTCCATGTTCGAGTTTCACTTGCACCGGTAAGTTTCTCTAGTGTTGGTTGTTGTAACTATTCTTCCAACTAGTTTAGTGTTTACTTGTTTTATCTTGTAGGAGCTTTTCTGGTGTGTGTTGTTTTTGAACAAATAGAAATCCCTAGTGTGTCTTTGATATTCTCACACAGTGGAGGATCAAGAGCTCCACTAGTCATGAAGGCTTCTTGTCCTACCATTGGTTACACTGGAGCCACCCCCACCACCGCTAAGGCGAAAGCTAGACCAACAAGGGTATTTTGAAGCGACCGGGTCATCGAAAATCACACCTTACCAACCTATGTTAAAATACCTTTCGGAACCTTTAAAGAAGATGGTAATGGAGGAAAATCTTGTCTCTTCTTCTGGGAATCCTGATATTCTCGCCATGGTTGTCGTCACAGGGGGTGTTCCATATCCTACCCCACCATCGTCGATCTGAGCCACCATGGTCTCGACTGCCTATACCTTGAGCAGTGGTCCGATCCCATCTTTGGTGACAACCACTACTCCTTTCACGGAGAGTGCGACAGGCCCTTTGTTCTCATACAGGATGCCTAGCATAGGTACCATCCCTGTACTATCTTACTCCACTTTATAAACTTTATTTCTGGGGGCAGGGAGCTCTAACGCTCCTTTGCAAGGACCCATGGGGGGAAATTTAGCTCCTTTTAACACTTTCCCTTATGGGGGAGGTCATATACCTCCTTCATCCCCTTCACTCGGTGGTACCCACCAGCAATCCGCCGGGACAAACACACACCATAGTTCACTTGGAGTAGGGAGTAAAGGACTACCTTCTTATAATATGTTGGTAGGGTTGACATCATTTTCTTTGTTCGATGCATTTGGTAACAACGCTTTCTCGTTAGCTACTTTCCCGATCGGGGGAAACCCCTGTTATGGAAAACCTAACCCTATACAAGGTACTATTCCTGCACAGGGGGAAAACCTAGGAGCTTCTTCAGCATCAGGACCTTGGAATTCTTAGCAAGGATCAGTTTCCTTGTCAGGAATGTTGATCTAGGGAAATTCTTTTCACAATGAATGGAACCCCGGACAAGGTGCTATTCCTATGCCCATGGGATAGACATGGGGCAACCCTTGCCAAAGTCCCCTGAATGTAATGCATGCCCAACCATCTATGTCCTATTTCGAAAATCCACTGATGATGTCTCCTCACACTCAAAATCTGTATGCTGGTCATGGCCATGGTTTTTACCAGAAACCCAGCCAACAACCCAACTTTTCCTAGCAACCTGGTGCCAATCAAACTCCAGGCCCATTTTTCCATGGTTATCAGCAACACCAACCAAAGATACCCTTCTTGTCAACCTTACATTTTCCAGACTTGACAAGATTGTTGAATGACCCCATCTGTCACGATCCACATTGGCCCCCTATGACGGCGAAATTGCCTTCGGACATAGCAAAGTTTGAAGCCAAGCCTAACAAAGATCCAGGGGATCATGTGACCACCTTCCATATTTTGTGCTTGTCTAATTCATTGAAAGATGACTCCGTACAATTGTGATTGTTTCAATGCACTCTCATTGGGAGTGCTACGAAATGGTACATCGAGCTTGATTGCTCGAGATATTCTTCCTTCGGGGAATTGGCAATGGCATTCTTAAACCATTTCCAATTACCTGTGAGATACGATGTCGTCACAAAATTGTTGGCCAATTTCGGAATTCTTAAACCATATCTATGATCACATCCGAGAATGGAGACATCGGAAGAGTTTGATTAAGGTCCTAGTCCCACTAGCATTCCTACTTGAGTGGTTTCTTAAGTCTTTGGTTCCCTATCTATCTAAATACGTCGCAACATCGGGCGTGTTTTCCAAAGAATATGCCATCATAAGAGCTCAAAAGCTTGAGCTCATTTATTCTCAGTTTGGTCTACTATATGAAATTTTTCCATATGCACCATGATCCATACTTGATAAAACCAAACAGAGAGTTAGACCACATGGCGATGGTATTGTAGGTTCAGCACAAACCAAGCCCGTTGAACAACTGACAAAAAAATTGCAGCAATTGTCTATACAACACACAACGGCCAACCAAACTATTGTTTCAGATGCTCTCCCTACCCAAATGTCAAATGTACACAGTTTTCAATTGACAAATCCGAAGGCCACCTAACAGCCTAATGGAAAGAGAAAACAATGTAAGAAGGGTAAGGGGGATAAGAAACCCACTAATAATGATGGTGGGAGAAACACTAAAAAATGGAAGGCGAATTATCTATGTAACCTGTGCACAGAGGACCACCCGACCCACTAGTGCGCTTGACTTGAAGAGGCCCAAACGTTTGTGTCACAACAATAGCCTGCTATGTTAACTAATCCTTTACAACATGGGAAAAACCTAACCCAAGCCTCTACAAGCATGCAAGGGGGCAGTCAAGGACCTTCTCTATCTTCAAACAATCCTACATCTGTGAATGTGTATATGATGAAAGGNGGTTCAGCACAAACCAAGCCCGTTGAACAACTGACAAAAAAATTGCAGCAATTGTCTATACAACACACAACGGCCAACCAAACTATTGTTTCAGATGCTCTCCCTACCCAAATGTCAAATGTACACAGTTTTCAATTGACAAATCCGAAGGCCACCTAACAGCCTAATGGAAAGAAAAAACAACGTAAGAAGGGTAAGGGGGATAAGAAACCCACTAATAATGATGGTGGGAGAAACACTAAAAAATGGAAGGCGAATTATCTATGTAACCTGTGCACAGAGGACCACCCGACCCACTAGTGGCCTTGACTTGAAGAGGCCCAAACGTTTGTGTCACAACAATAGCCTGCTATGTTAACTAATCCTTTACAACATGGGAAAAACCTAACCCAAGCCTCTACAAGCATGCAAGGGGGCAGTCAAGGACCTTCTCTATCTTCAAACAATCCTACATCTGTGAATGTGTATATGATGAAAGGTGATTGTTTTATATTGACTAGAGAACATGACTATAGTAAGCCAAGCACCTCTCAGAAATGAAACAAGGTTGAAATCCCATCTCTTCCTCTCCAGATTGAGAAGACTTTGGGCGAAACAATGACACAGATCCCAAAAGGTGTGTTCAAGAAATCTCCTCATAACCCAAACACAAGGGCCTCCCAGAACTATTATGTGGTGGAAGATTTATCTCAAACCCCTTATGCGATGTCCTCTTTGGAGGTTCTCCAGAGCTGCCCTTCCCAAAGGAAAGATTTGCTAGCCGCTTTAGAATCTTTCGAGACTTGTAATCCAGGTATAATAATGTTGGATACAACCAAATTAAAACCTCGTCTCCCTTACCACGTATCATTTCAGATAGTAGTGGCTTACCCCATGGAAACTTTTACTCAGAAAAGTTTCCACATGGTGGTTGATGAGGGCGTCTCGACATGTGTCATATCATTGGCATGTTGGAGGGCCATTGGCCATCCCGTTTTGCCTCCGTCACCTACTCTTCTTACCATTTTCGACAGTCGTTCATTCCGACCACATGGAATCATCCACTCTTTCCTCGTGCAGTTAGGAGGGAAGACTGTGTGCGTCGAGGTAGAAGTAGTCGATGCATCCCTCGACTACAATCTCTTGTTAGGTAGGAGTTGGACCTATGCCATGCAAGCAGTGGTTGTTATGGTTTTCAGGGTCTTGTTGTTTCCACATGAGGGTCTGATCGTGACCATTGATCAATTTTCCTTCTCTAGACTAGACCCTTCATTGGGGGCATTTGCGGTCCCTATGATTGACAATCCCCAACCGGGCGTCATCAACGTAGGGGTTGGTTTGTCCCCATATTTGATGGGTACTTTCGATTACCCACCTCCTCAAGGCGATGCCAAGTTCATATCAAACTACCATAAGGTTGAGATTTTCCAAGTTTGGTCATTTCACATGACTTACTTCAACGATCCGTGGATTCTTCCTTCCCCATCGGCCAGGATAGAAAGGACAGGGCACCATGGTATGTCCATGCCCTTTTCTGTGGCATAGGTAGCGTAATCTTTAGTCCAGCAAGCTCCAGTCAACACCGATCTGACTCCTGCACAAGAGTTAGATCCAATCCCAGAGCCTATTTGGGCTCAAGGTTCCCTCCCTGGTACCGATTCATTAGACTTAGTATTGCCCTCAGACGAAGAAATCATTGAAGAAATGACTAGTCCAGACAAACCCTGGGATGATCTCCATCACAGATCATACTTCCTCCTAGAGTTAAGCATAATCGAAGTAGGGGAATTCACCTTGACTATGATTGGAGATAGGTCTTGTCCTATCAATCCCTTGGCTACACTTGAGGTTTATGTTGAGGGTAATGTGGCAACTATCGCTGAAAATATACCGATTAATATCTCCAAAATCCCTGGCATCGTGGAGAATGTTTTCATCGGAGCTGACTATTCCCTCGAAGAGATTCAAATCTACATAGAATTATTTAAAGAATTTTGCGACGTTTTTGCTTGGTCTTATGAGGAAATGCCAGGCCTTGATCCAAAAATAGTTGAACATGAAATCACAACTTATCTAGATGCCAAGCCAGTTCGACAGAAGCTTCATCCAGTTAATCCCAGGAAAGAAGCAACCATTAAGGTTAAAGTCTAGAAACTACTCAAAGAAGATTTTATCTATCCTATCCATTTGACCCAATGGGTGTCAAATCCTGTGTCGATCAACAAGAAATAGGGCATGATTCGCCTATGTACAGACTTCTGTGATTTGAACAAGGCCTATCCAAAAGATAATTTTCCCACACCATTCATTGATCAGATCATTGATGAATGTGTAGGTTGCGAGAGATTTTCTTTCATGGATGGTTTTTCAGGATATAATCAGATACAAATCAGATACAAATCAGACCCAAAGACCAGCACAAAACCACATTCATTTGTCCATGGGGTACATTTTCCTATCGTAAGATTCCTTTTGGTCTGAAAAATGCTAGAGCTACCTTCCTGCAGGCCATGTCTTTTTCTTTCCATGATCTCAAGAATATAGTCGAAGCCTATTTAGATGATTTAGCATCACAATCTGGCAAGAGAACGGATCATCCCACAAACCTCTAACTTATCTTTGAGCAATGTCGCTACCTCCAAATTCTCTTGAATCCAAACAAATGTAGCTTTTGGGTAACATAAGGACGTTTGTTAGGTTTCATAGTGTCAACAACATGGATCATGGTCGATCCTCTCAAGGTTTAGGCAATAGTTCAGTTGCCTCCCTTACGCACAATCCTTCAACTTCAAAGTCTACAAGGAAAGACAAACTTTTTGAGGCGTTTCATCGCCAACTATGTCGAGATCACAAAGGGATTTATGCACTTACTTAAGAAAGACATCCCTTTTCATTAGGACGATGCCGCTCAATGCTCCTTTGAAGCATTGAAACATGCCCTCACAACTAACCCTCTGCTTCGACACCCAATTATAACAACGATTTCTTATTATACTTGGTTGCACCAGAGTCAACCATTGGCATGGTCTTAGTTCAAGAAGACGATTTTCTCTCAGAATATGTGATCTATTACCTGAGTCGAGGCCTCGTCGAACCAGAACTCAATTATTCTCATATCGAAAAAACTTGTATTGGCAGTCATCCATGTTGTCCAATGGTTCCGTCATTATGTTATGTTTCGCAAGACCACCGTCATTGTCATTGTGAATCCGTTTCAATACATGTTGACACGACGGGTAATCAACAAAAATATTAGTAGATAGATAGTCATCCTCCAGGAATTTGAATTAGATTTTGTTTCGGTGAAATCCAAAAAGTCACTGGTCTTCGTAGAACTTATTTCAGAACTTTCGGTCGAGTCAAGTGATGTTGTGCCCAAAGAATCGCCTATTCAAGGAGATATGTTCCTAATAGCATCTTCAGACCCCTGTGTTGTTGGGAAAAATACCCTACGGACTAGCAAACTAGGGTTCAGATTTGCATGTAGATTTATGACCGTAAAAGAAATTACTTTTTATCCTACCACCCAAAACTTAAAACCCATTTTCACATACATGCATGAAAAGGAACTACTAACCTTTTTACTGATGTTTGGTGTAGAAACTTCGTTGTGCTTTTCCCGCTTTCTTGCTCCGCTCCTTCCAAAGACAATCCTGCAATCAAGACAAAACACTATGCATGCATGCTATTTTTCTACTTGAGGGTTAGAAATTAAGCATAAATTAAATAAATCATATATAACTCATGCATTGGGATGGGAAAAGTATTCTTTTATTATTTTCAAAATGAATCAACTTACAATCAATGTTGAGACCGGTCACCGTTCCTTGATCCTGATCCTGGGCTCCTCTTCTTTGTCCTCTAACTTCTTTGCGTTAATTCTCCTTAGGCTTGAGGAAAGGCTAAAGGGTTGGGACAAATGGATTCGACAATTGGGCAGAGTTTCTTTGCTATAATTTTCCTCCTCCAAATAGTACCCCTACCCCTTCTTTTATAGGCTAGAAGGAGCTAGGGTTTTGGACGAACTCTCGGCCATGCATGGCTGGGAGTTTCAGTTAACTAACCCATATCTTTTTGTCCCATCGACAAATTTCCTGTTTTT
>SNQJ01S0053963.1:12257-54761 GCA_010110895.2 Picea sitchensis
GACAAAAAAATTGCAGCAATTGTCTATACAACACACAACGGCCAACCAAACTATTGTTTCAGATGCTCTCCCTACCCAAATGTCAAATGTACACAGTTTTCAATTGACAAATCCGAAGGCCACCTAACAGCCTAATGGAAAGAAAAAACAACGTAAGAAGGGTAAGGGGGATAAGAAACCCACTAATAATGATGGTGGGAGAAACACTAAAAAATGGAAGGCGAATTATCTATGTAACCTGTGCACAGAGGACCACCCGACCCACTAGTGGCCTTGACTTGAAGAGGCCCAAACGTTTGTGTCACAACAATAGCCTGCTATGTTAACTAATCCTTTACAACATGGGAAAAACCTAACCCAAGCCTCTACAAGCATGCAAGGGGGCAGTCAAGGACCTTCTCTATCTTCAAACAATCCTACATCTGTGAATGTGTATATGATGAAAGGTGATTGTTTTATATTGACTAGAGAACATGACTATAGTAAGCCAAGCACCTCTCAGAAATGAAACAAGGTTGAAATCCCATCTCTTCCTCTCCAGATTGAGAAGACTTTGGGCGAAACAATGACACAGATCCCAAAAGGTGTGTTCAAGAAATCTCCTCATAACCCAAACACAAGGGCCTCCCAGAACTATTATGTGGTGGAAGATTTATCTCAAACCCCTTATGCGATGTCCTCTTTGGAGGTTCTCCAGAGCTGCCCTTCCCAAAGGAAAGATTTGCTAGCCGCTTTAGAATCTTTCGAGACTTGTAATCCAGGTATAATAATGTTGGATACAACCAAATTAAAACCTCGTCTCCCTTACCACGTATCATTTCAGATAGTAGTGGCTTACCCCATGGAAACTTTTACTCAGAAAAGTTTCCACATGGTGGTTGATGAGGGCGTCTCGACATGTGTCATATCATTGGCATGTTGGAGGGCCATTGGCCATCCCGTTTTGCCTCCGTCACCTACTCTTCTTACCATTTTCGACAGTCGTTCATTCCGACCACATGGAATCATCCACTCTTTCCTCGTGCAGTTAGGAGGGAAGACTGTGTGCGTCGAGGTAGAAGTAGTCGATGCATCCCTCGACTACAATCTCTTGTTAGGTAGGAGTTGGACCTATGCCATGCAAGCAGTGGTTGTTATGGTTTTCAGGGTCTTGTTGTTTCCACATGAGGGTCTGATCGTGACCATTGATCAATTTTCCTTCTCTAGACTAGACCCTTCATTGGGGGCATTTGCGGTCCCTATGATTGACAATCCCCAACCGGGCGTCATCAACGTAGGGGTTGGTTTGTCCCCATATTTGATGGGTACTTTCGATTACCCACCTCCTCAAGGCGATGCCAAGTTCATATCAAACTACCATAAGGTTGAGATTTTCCAAGTTTGGTCATTTCACATGACTTACTTCAACGATCCGTGGATTCTTCCTTCCCCATCGGCCAGGATAGAAAGGACAGGGCACCATGGTATGTCCATGCCCTTTTCTGTGGCATAGGTAGCGTAATCTTTAGTCCAGCAAGCTCCAGTCAACACCGATCTGACTCCTGCACAAGAGTTAGATCCAATCCCAGAGCCTATTTGGGCTCAAGGTTCCCTCCCTGGTACCGATTCATTAGACTTAGTATTGCCCTCAGACGAAGAAATCATTGAAGAAATGACTAGTCCAGACAAACCCTGGGATGATCTCCATCACAGATCATACTTCCTCCTAGAGTTAAGCATAATCGAAGTAGGGGAATTCACCTTGACTATGATTGGAGATAGGTCTTGTCCTATCAATCCCTTGGCTACACTTGAGGTTTATGTTGAGGGTAATGTGGCAACTATCGCTGAAAATATACCGATTAATATCTCCAAAATCCCTGGCATCGTGGAGAATGTTTTCATCGGAGCTGACTATTCCCTCGAAGAGATTCAAATCTACATAGAATTATTTAAAGAATTTTGCGACGTTTTTGCTTGGTCTTATGAGGAAATGCCAGGCCTTGATCCAAAAATAGTTGAACATGAAATCACAACTTATCTAGATGCCAAGCCAGTTCGACAGAAGCTTCATCCAGTTAATCCCAGGAAAGAAGCAACCATTAAGGTTAAAGTCTAGAAACTACTCAAAGAAGATTTTATCTATCCTATCCATTTGACCCAATGGGTGTCAAATCCTGTGTCGATCAACAAGAAATAGGGCATGATTCGCCTATGTACAGACTTCTGTGATTTGAACAAGGCCTATCCAAAAGATAATTTTCCCACACCATTCATTGATCAGATCATTGATGAATGTGTAGGTTGCGAGAGATTTTCTTTCATGGATGGTTTTTCAGGATATAATCAGATACAAATCAGATACAAATCAGACCCAAAGACCAGCACAAAACCACATTCATTTGTCCATGGGGTACATTTTCCTATCGTAAGATTCCTTTTGGTCTGAAAAATGCTAGAGCTACCTTCCTGCAGGCCATGTCTTTTTCTTTCCATGATCTCAAGAATATAGTCGAAGCCTATTTAGATGATTTAGCATCACAATCTGGCAAGAGAACGGATCATCCCACAAACCTCTAACTTATCTTTGAGCAATGTCGCTACCTCCAAATTCTCTTGAATCCAAACAAATGTAGCTTTTGGGTAACATAAGGACGTTTGTTAGGTTTCATAGTGTCAACAACATGGATCATGGTCGATCCTCTCAAGGTTTAGGCAATAGTTCAGTTGCCTCCCTTACGCACAATCCTTCAACTTCAAAGTCTACAAGGAAAGACAAACTTTTTGAGGCGTTTCATCGCCAACTATGTCGAGATCACAAAGGGATTTATGCACTTACTTAAGAAAGACATCCCTTTTCATTAGGACGATGCCGCTCAATGCTCCTTTGAAGCATTGAAACATGCCCTCACAACTAACCCTCTGCTTCGACACCCAATTATAACAACGATTTCTTATTATACTTGGTTGCACCAGAGTCAACCATTGGCATGGTCTTAGTTCAAGAAGACGATTTTCTCTCAGAATATGTGATCTATTACCTGAGTCGAGGCCTCGTCGAACCAGAACTCAATTATTCTCATATCGAAAAAACTTGTATTGGCAGTCATCCATGTTGTCCAATGGTTCCGTCATTATGTTATGTTTCGCAAGACCACCGTCATTGTCATTGTGAATCCGTTTCAATACATGTTGACACGACGGGTAATCAACAAAAATATTAGTAGATAGATAGTCATCCTCCAGGAATTTGAATTAGATTTTGTTTCGGTGAAATCCAAAAAGTCACTGGTCTTCGTAGAACTTATTTCAGAACTTTCGGTCGAGTCAAGTGATGTTGTGCCCAAAGAATCGCCTATTCAAGGAGATATGTTCCTAATAGCATCTTCAGACCCCTGTGTTGTTGGGAAAAATACCCTACGGACTAGCAAACTAGGGTTCAGATTTGCATGTAGATTTATGACCGTAAAAGAAATTACTTTTTATCCTACCACCCAAAACTTAAAACCCATTTTCACATACATGCATGAAAAGGAACTACTAACCTTTTTACTGATGTTTGGTGTAGAAACTTCGTTGTGCTTTTCCCGCTTTCTTGCTCCGCTCCTTCCAAAGACAATCCTGCAATCAAGACAAAACACTATGCATGCATGCTATTTTTCTACTTGAGGGTTAGAAATTAAGCATAAATTAAATAAATCATATATAACTCATGCATTGGGATGGGAAAAGTATTCTTTTATTATTTTCAAAATGAATCAACTTACAATCAATGTTGAGACCGGTCACCGTTCCTTGATCCTGATCCTGGGCTCCTCTTCTTTGTCCTCTAACTTCTTTGCGTTAATTCTCCTTAGGCTTGAGGAAAGGCTAAAGGGTTGGGACAAATGGATTCGACAATTGGGCAGAGTTTCTTTGCTATAATTTTCCTCCTCCAAATAGTACCCCTACCCCTTCTTTTATAGGCTAGAAGGAGCTAGGGTTTTGCCCCCACCCCTTCTCTTTATAGGCTAGAAGAGTTGGTTTTGATGAACTCTTCATGCATGTATCGGAGTTTCAGTTAATCCAACTCATCTTTTCGTTCCGTCGACAAATTTCCTGCTTTTGTGCTTTGTTAGGTAAACGCTGGTTGTAGGGCTTTGCCAGCTCGCTCAAACGGGCAGAGTGGGTTAGGGCGATGTGACTAACCCAAAAGGATTTTCAAAGAGGTTTCTCAAGAGGATGTTTTGGCAATGAAGTGATATGAGTTGGCCCCGATGTTAGGTGGGCATGTGTGGTGCAATTTAGGGTTATAACGATGTTCCCCAATGTGTGAGGTCAAGTATATCCGATGGTCAAAATACATTACCAATCTTTACCAACTGTATTGATATGTCAATGAGTGAGCCCAAGAATCAACTCGTGAGGTGCCATCCGCGAAATAACAAATGTCTCACCGAGGTGGCATACCCATGCTTGGGATAAAATAGAACCATGGCTACTCAATCAAATACATTGTAGATCCATGTCAAATAACTATGAAGAGTAGTCGCGAATAATACACGGTGGAGCTACATCTCAAATCGAAGATATACACGTGAAGTATCCATCTCCTCAAGATGATTTGGCATGATGTGGTTGTACTTCTCGAGTCCCGACTCAACAACTTCAAAAATATTCTAAACTCGGGTAGGAGGGTAACATGAGTGTACCTAATCGACTACCCGTAGGTCTCGATGGCTCGTCAAGTTATGGACTTGATGATCTTGGTGATCGGACTGAAGGTTTCAGTGATTTTGAACAAAGACATGATTGTACATTCAGGATGGTCGGGTATGCATTGCAGACATATTGCGAGGGGCCGACTCAAAGTTTAGTGACAAACTTCCCTTGAATAGCATGACAAGTGATGACCTATGCAAATATATATCTCATAATCATAAGTCCACCCAAGGTGAGGCAACGCGAACTCTCCATATGTCTGGAAGAGTAACCGCATCTATGGGAGGACACAACTCTATATAGTGAGAAAGCTTCCTTCGGTCGTATTTCACATCCCATAGTATGATAATCAAACAAACATATGTTCTTTATCCAAGGGCTTACCTATTATGCTACCACAAAGAAAAATACTTTTCCCATCCTCTTTTGGGGTATATTTGATTGTTTTGTTATTTTTGATAGTTTTTGAAAAAATAATAAAGGAATATTAATGCTACAATGGAGGAACGAGTATGACAAACATACAAGCTCAAGGAATAAGGACAATACTGATGTTCTTGGAAATGATAATTTGAAAAATCCTCCATTACAAGGTGCTTAAGACTAAGCAAACTGCTACAAGGTTGATGGTAAGGTATGCAAATGTGGTTGATAGAACACACAATGAAAAACGCCCTTCAACAAGTTTAACGAGCCCGAAGGGAAGCTCTGCTGGTTTTTCATATTTAGAGAGTCCTAAAAAGCATAAAAGGAGACTCCTTAAGGTATCTTTTTCACAATAGTCTATCGACTAAAAAGGGATAAACTAGCAACTGCATTAGACGCCAATTCAAAACCATTTTAACGAGTGTGAAAAAGGACAAGATCACTGACTATTTTTTCAATTTTTAAGGAGTCTAAAAGCTTAACTATGGACTCCGCGGAGAAATGTTCTTTTTGGGACAATTTTAACGAAGAGGAAAGAATAAGGTCACTCAGCGATCTTTCAATTTTAGGGAGTCTAAAAAGAGCTTAACTATGGACTCCCGGGTTTCTTTTCATAAATTTAGTCCCTCAAAATTGAAAAGGGAATAAACTTATACCGGTGATACTCTTCTAAAGAATGGAAATTCAATAGAGTATTCCTTTGTTCGCATTGACCGTCCGGACCGAAAAAGGTTTAAACTATCGCTCGAAAGACGCGTATTTCAAATAATTTATCGAGCGTGAGAATAGCAAGGTTGCTTGACTATCTTTTCATTTTTAGAGGGTCTCGAAAAGGGTTTAAAAGAAGACCCGCTATGTTTTGGGAGTCCGGAGGGTAAGACAAAGAGTTAAAAAGACCCATGCGAATGAGGCTCAAACTCGTATTCAGGAAAGACTATACGGACTCCCGAGCCTACAGTGTTGTTAGAAATGGCATGGACACCATAATGCAACCAGGACCTACCTAGGGCATCCATGTTTTGGTAAGATCTACCACCAAGTTGTGACACTTCTATAACAGATATGATGGTTCCGTGTCACAACCGGATAGGATCGATCCTATATTAGAAGAAAAAAGGCAACGAGATGCAACAGTTGGAATGATATCCTACCCTATATGCTCAAGTTGACTTTTTGTGCTTTGTGCTGGCATCAGGCCACTGTTTTTGTGCTTTGTTAGGTAAACACGGGTTGTAGTAGGCCTGCTAGTGTTCAAATGCATGCAGTAGTGGGTTAGGGCGCGTGTGACTTAACCCAAAAGGATTTTCAAAGAGGTTTCTCAGCAGATGTTTTGGCAATGAAGGGATATGAGTTGGTCTGATGCCAGGTAAGCATGTCTGGTGCAATTTTGGGTTATAACACCCTGGTATGGAGATATTCTTGTCTATCTCCAGACTTTGAAATTCCCCACCTCTGCTTCTCGTGATGAACGTCACCGTATACATCATCATGCCAAGAATTATCTCATCCTCGAGGACACTCTCTATCATCGAGGTGTAGATTGTGTTCTTCGTTGATGCCTCACTCATGAAGAAGTGGAAATCGTTCTTAGCGATTGCCATATTGGAGCATGTGGTGTTCATTTGTCTGGGTTGGCAACAACCCAAAATATTTTACGAGCTAGTTACTTTTGGCCGACACTAATCAAATATTGTATCGAATCAGTCAAGAAGTGCCACCCATGTCAAATCTTCTCTCGGAAGATGAGGGCACATCCTTCTCCCATATTTCCTGTCATCACAGTTGGTCCTTTCACCAAGTGGGGGATTGATTACACTACATGCAACCCTCTTTCAGCAGGGGGGCACCATTATATCATTGTATCCGTAGACTACTTCACGAAGTGGGTCGAAGCTATGCCAACGTTTAAAGATGATGGAGAGACCGCAACTCTCTTTTTATTCAACCAGATAATCACAAGGTTCGGGGTCCTGAGAGAGATTGTCACTGACCATGGCAGTCACCTTCAGAACCAAATGATGACCAAATTAACATCAAATCTTGGGTTGCAACAAGAACATTCGTCACCCTACTAACCCCAAGAAAATGGTCAGGTGGAAGCTGTAAATAAATCTCTTAAGACCATCCTACAACGAACGATCAATTCAGCCAAGTCAAATTGGCATTTGATGTTATACTCGGCATTATGGGCTTACCGAATGCCTATTAAGACTACAACTGTTTTCTCACCTTTTCAACTCATTTACGGGCTAAAAGTAGTCTTTCCTATAGAATGTTAGATCCTGTCCCTAAAGTTGGTAGTACAGTTACTGCCAGACACTTCTCCACTTTAGGAGTGGTTATTATACCTTGAGCAACTCAATGAGCAGCGTCGTGATGCGACCCTGGCCAAAGAGGCTCACA
This sequence comes from Picea sitchensis, assembly GCA_010110895.2. Lineage (NCBI taxonomy): Eukaryota > Viridiplantae > Streptophyta > Pinopsida > Pinales > Pinaceae > Picea > Picea sitchensis. The sequence continues at coordinate 19,767 of SNQJ01S0053963.1, forward strand.
AACAAAAATTCAAGTGTCAGTATGATCGGTCCATTCGTCCTCGAGTTTTCTCTAAAGGCGACCTTGTCCTGGTCTATGACCAAGATAAGGACTCCCTGGGGTAGGCAAATTCAAACCCATGTGGTTTAGACATTTCATCATAAAAGAGATTCTAAAAAAGGGTGTGTATTATCTGGTGGACTTTGAGGGAAATTCTTTGGCAGAGCCTAGAAATGGGCTCTACCTCAAGAAGTATTACTCATAGGTAGGTCACATTGGGTAAATTTTTGTAACATATGTATAGTCTTTGTACTATTTCTTTCTAGTTTCTTTTGGTTTTATGGACGTGTCATTTTTTATGTTATCTTTTGTCACTGTGGCAGATGTCAATTGAATCAGAGGTGTTTGTTGGGTATGCAAACAACACTAGACGACATACTCAGAAGCTTGCCTCCACAGCCTGGGTAATTTTTACACCTCAGGGCCAATTATTATCTTTAGGAGGTATATGTTTAGGCAACACCACAAACAATGTCGTTGAATACAACGCAGTTATTGAGTTGCTTCATGATGCCCTACCATTTGGTATCTCTCATCTCCGGGTCTATTTAGACGCTTAGCTGGTTGTGTCTCAATTAAATAGAGTCTATCGTGTTCATGATCTTACTTTACACTGACGATTCCTTAGGGTATGTCTCTTAGAATGAATCTTTGATTATATTACATATTTTCATGTTCCTAGGAGATTAAACCAAGTTATAGATACTCTAGCTAATCAAATCTTAGACTGGCATATTGCACACATATAAAAAAGACATACACATAAACATGTAAATACATTTTTAAAGGAAAATATGGTCCATAAGACATAAAAAGACATAAAAATCCATATATAATATCAAAATCATCAGAGTACATAGGTGGATGCAAGCGCCTCAAAAATACGACCAGTAACGAGTCATGGGGATTATTCCCTCAAAAAATATATGCAAGTAGTGCCCTCGGCACATGAAAATTCCAGACTAACTAAGGTCAGGGCCTGTGGGACCTGTTGTAATGATCAACAACGTTTTCCAAACGCCGAAAAATTCAGACCCACGTTCGTGGTGCCCCCACTACATGAGGCTGCATAGATGGTGGCAGATCCTAAATATCTGCCATGGGGACTGTGTGAGTGAGCGAGGTAAAATTTCGCATGACTCATCTCAGAACCCTCTCATCCACACTGGATGGAAGCTCTCCTGCTGTTGTCGGTCCCCCTACGGTGGCGGGTGCGGCCCCTGGCCGGGGATTTCACCTGTTCCTCGCATAATCCATAGGTCGCACTGGTCCCACATCTGCACATAATAGACACATATCTTTCAAATTCTCTGGTATAAAAAAAATGATATATATGAAAAAGAACAACATAAAAATTACATATGTTTCACAAAAAATAAAAAAAATAAAAAAAATGATGCAAACTTACCTATCTCTCCTCGCTCCTCGCTAGGAGGTACTAGTATCTTAGGGTCTCTCAAGAAGTCAATCCCAACATAAGGGTAATCCTCTATGATTGGGATCTATCGCGACAACCAAAAAAAAATGTTGTCATCAAAGGAATCATTAGTCCTTCCTCCCCCCTGTCATGGAAACAACACTACCCATCTGCATATCACAGGAAGAGAAGCCTGATGCCCCCATACCACATCTCGAGGGATGAAATTGGGCACTCTTTCAAAGGATAAAGAGAAAATAATGGTTCCAAACCCAAAATTCCTCTGAGTCTGTGATCGGAAGTCTGTCATCTGTCTCTTCATATAGTCCAACAATGTGGTGCTCCAATCAAAACTGTGTGCATTTAAGCATTGAACTGCACAGTTCATCTATGCATGGGAAGCCTGATCCAAAGTAACAGACCCTGTAATCTGCCCAATAAGAAACACTATAGCCTGTAGTGCTAAGTCAAAGATCTTACTTATTGGCACTTGCGAGCTCGTCATGTCTGTATCGTCCTCACAATAGAGTCCAATCAACTCCGATATGTTGTGACGCCCTGAGGGAAACGTACGAAAGTTGACTGGTTCCCCTCATCGAGAGAGGCCAATCAAAAAGTATATGTCCTCAGTCGTTGGCACCAACGATTTCCCCTCCATCATAAAGGCCTCTGCGTCAGGATGCCAATAATCAACCAAGGCATTTAGTAGCCTAGGTTGTGCTCGCATGAAAGGTTATAGGAAGAGTTTTAGCAACCCACATTGCATTAAGGAAAAAAGAGCATTGGGGTCCTCCCCAACCAATGCAATAATATCCTAATGCTCTCATTCCCTCCAGTGAACATACATCCTGCAAAAAACCAAGTTCAGGAGGGTTAACCCTTGCTTTATTAAGTTTTTTTCCATTAAATAAAGGGTCCACGCATGCTGTAATGATGACAGTCACATGTACACGCGTGCAATCTTTCATCTTCCCGAGTGTACATGCGGGTTGTCATTGGACAACCCATGTGGACCTAGGGCCGACCTTTTGAGGGTTGACACCCCCAAAAAACTTGAAACTAAAAGCATAAAGAAATATTTAAATTGCAAGAGGAGAGAGTTTATACTTACTTGGTCCAAGAAGATGGTCGTTTTGTCCACCAAAGCTCCTAAAATCAATTCTTTTCACAAAGGGGCAGTTTTGGATTTTAGTCAATTTCTGAATTAACAATGGTGATAATGAGCTGCCAAATTCTATTTATAAAGGTTTTTGGCCCCTTTTTTGTCAATTTTCGGACCCTTTAGTCTTTTTTTCTAAACTGAAAATCATTTAAGATGGTTCAGGAGTTTTGTTTGGATGATCCCAGGAAGTATTACTTTGGGCATTTGGAAATTTTTTTGAGATTTGGGCGTTTTGACAGTCCTTTGGTAAAAAGTCATTTTTCATTTCCCAACTCATTACATTTAAGTCAGGATTCCACCCCCACTTTCTGCATCTCGTTGTATTTTCCGCTTTGCCATAGGATCGATACCACCAAGTTGCGACACATAACTCTTATCACTTCTTTAGAAGTGTAGTAATTTGGTGGTAGATCCTACCTTAACATGGATGACCTAGGTATATCTTGGTTGCATGACGATGTCCATGCTATCACTAACGACTATAGGCTCAGGAGTCCTCTTTAGCTTTTCCTTGCTTACAAGTTTGAGCCTCATTTGCATGATTCCTTATCACTCTTGACCTCACCCTCGGGACTCCCAAAATATAATGGGCCTTCTTTTATGCCCTTTTCAGACCCTCTAAACATGAAAAGATTGTAAAGCGATCTTGTGGCCTTTCACACTTGTTAAACTGAAATTTGAAGTCACATCTATCTAACGGTAGTTTACCCCTTTTTCGATCCGGACAGTCAACTATACGAACAAAGGTATACTCTAAAGGCCTCAGATCTCTAGAAGAGTACCCTCAGGTATAATTTTAACCCTTTTTCGGGCCTAAGGGACTAAATTTAAGAAAAAGGAACCCTCATGGAGTCCATAGTTAATCTCTTTTCAAACTCCCTAAAATTGAAAAGATCGTCGAGTGACCTTATTCTTTCACACTCGTTAAAATGGTCCAGAATAACATTCCTCACGAAGTCCATAGTTAAGCTTTTTTCAGACTCCTTAAAAATGAAAAAATTGCCAAGTGATCTTGTCTTTATCACACTCATTAAAATGGTTTTGAATAGACATCTTGTCGATGCTAGTTTACCCCTTTTGTGAACTGACTAGACTACCTTCGAAAAAAGGTACCCCATCGGAGTCTCCTTTTACGTTTTTTCAGACTCTCTAAATATGAAAAACCGTCGAGCTTACCTTCTTTGGGATCGTTAAACTTACATGGAAGGACATTACCATTGTGTGTCTTATTAATTTCATTTTCATACCCACGTCTTTGGCCTAATACCGGCTCCATGTTGCTCTCAACCGAACCATCTGAAACATGCCTTATATGCAAGCCCTGTAGCACTTTGCCTTTGCGTCTTGACACCTTTGGCCCCATGAGGGATTTTTTCGAGTGTCCTTGCTTTGAACATCAGTCTTGTCCTTGCACCTCGAACTCGTATGTTTGCGACACTCATTCCTCCTTTGTAACATAGCATTCTTTTATTCCTTTTCCAAAATTATTGAAAAAGACAAAAAAATCAAATATACCCCAAAAAGAGGAAGGGAAAAGTATTTTCTTTGTATTAGCAGCACAATGAGTCGCCCTTGGATAAAGCACATCCTTCCATTTTTCCGTCAAGCCCTGGGATTTAATATGACCTTAGGAAGTTGTTCCCGCTACATTGAGTTGTGTCCTCCTTCGTTTTCTATCCTTCCAAACATATGGAGAGTTTGTGTTGCCTCCTGCCTCGTGAACTTATGTTAATGCCATGCTTCCTGATTCTAATCATTTGTCGTGCTATTGTCCAAGGGAATTTTTTACCAATCCTGAGTCGGCCCCTCTGTATTTTGTCTCTTTCCCTCATGCCCGACCATCCCGAAAGTCCATTCAAGTATTTGTTCAAAATCAATGAATCCCTTAGTCTGATCATCAAGATTCTCTAGTCCATGACCAACAAGTCATCGAAGACCTATGGCTAGTGAATTTGTACACTCATATTACACTACTACCCGAGTTTTGAATATTTTTTAAGTTGTTTCTCGAGCTCTAAAGACCTCATCTCCAACCTTCATGCCTTATCAACTTCTAGAAGATGGATAATATACATGTATATCTTTTGATTTTGAGATGTAGATCCACTATGTATCTATCACGGCTACACTTTACATAGTTATATGACATGGATCTACGGTGTATTTGATTGGTAGACATGATTTTATTTCATCCCGAGCATGGGTATGCCTGCCTCGGTGAGACATTGTTATTTTGCAGATGGCACCTCTCGAATTCTGGTCCCTGTGCTCACCAATTTGGTACGTTGATAAATATTGATAATTTATTTTGGCCATCAGATGCTCTTCTGACCTCACACATTAGGGGGCATCTGTTATAACCCTAATTTTCACTAGACATACTTACCTAGCATCCGGACATCTCATACTCCTTCCTTTCCAAAACACTACTGAACAACTCTTCTTAAAAAAAACCCTTTATAAAGGCCCACGTGCCCTGCTCCATTACTGCAAGCGTGTACATGTTAACTGCCCCAGTATAGCCCGTGTGTACCTACAAAAGCATAGAAAAAGGAAATTTGTTGACAGAACACACAACTTTGGGCAAGTTAACTAAACCTTTCGGCCATGCATGGTTAGTCATTCGACCAAATACCTAGCTCCTTATAGCCTATAAAAGAAGGGGTAAGGGTCCCATTTGAAAGGAGGAAAATCATAGTAAAGAGATTATACCCAATTGAGCATTCCCCTTGTCCCAACCTTTATCCATCCTTGTGCAAAGAGAAGTATAGAGAAAAGTAGTTGGAGGACAATTAAAGAGGAGCCCAGGACCAGGTTCGTGGAGCAGTGGTTGGCTTCATCATTGTAAGTTTCTTTAGTGAAGTTAATAATAAAGAAGTACTTTTCCCATCCCACCATATGAGGTTTTCATTGTTTATTGCATATATGTTGATTAAATCTCGAATCCATTAATCTGTAGATCAAATGCATGTGGAGTTCTTTGTTTGTATTTTGTGAATGCAGGTCAGCCTTGGGAGGAGAGTTGAAGTCAAAGAGAGACCAAGTGTGAAGAGGGATCGATATCAAAAACCAGAAATAAGGTATGTTCACTTGATCTTATTAACTACGTATTTGCTTAAGAATAATGGGGATTAGGTCCAGGATGACGGTAAAAAATTAGGAATCTTTAGATCTTTTCTGCATGCATGATAAAACCCTAAGTGCTAGTCCATAGAGGGATTTCCCACTCACAACGGTAATAATATCACCAAGTATGTGCAAACCTTCCATGAACCTCCCAGCCTTAGACCACACTACTCAATACTCTCAGCAGTGGGTCACCCCCGATATGGGATTAAACTCCACCCAGGTAAAGGGATTCCTAACTAGGCTAATGGTTCATGGACAATAGGAAAGACTCCATCACATGTGCCAAATCAAACTAACAACCTACAATTCCTCATTCCCCACATGCCTGTCCCACCCCAAGAAGTGTTCCCCTTCTCTACTCAACATTCCTTTGCTTGCCCCACTTCCTTTCTGGGCTTCAGAAACAGGTCAGACAGGAAGTCTCAGAGCCCTGTAGCTGTATTTTAGCACCTTTAGGAAATCAATTCCCAACAATTCTCTCACCCAAAGAGAATTTAATCACGGGCCTGACAACTTGCCTCTTCAATATTCCACGGTCCTGACAACCTGCTTCTTTAGTCCAGCTCCCAAGCTAACCATCTACACAAATGGTTACGGTTATGGATACAAGTTTTGGTACAGTGATAGGAAGGTATGAATGATAATTGCCTACGTGAGTGAAAATGGTCATGGAATCATGGCTGAATGATGGAAGGAATGATGGATGAATGATGGAAAATGAACTAAGTTCCCACAATATGTATGCATGTCCCCAACTTGACACTTGTCATGTTGGAAGCTACTTTGGCCCACTTGTCCCCAACTTTGGAACTTAGGATTAAATAATTATCCATACTTTATACTTTAAGAAATATTAATATAATATTCCTTTTTGGCTTAAGCTCCCTAGATTATCCCTTTTCCTTAACTTTTATCCCCTCCCTTTCCCTAACTGGTGGAGTTTAGTCCCACATACTCTTTTATCATGGTCGGTCTGCGCGCAGTGATGTATTTTATATTAATTATGATACATATAAAAAAATAGGTGCATTGGCCTTTAACATATAGGCTCTTCGGCCTACTCATCCCAAAACTGGTTCACCAACCTATAAAACATAGCATATACACAAAGGCTCTCTAGCTTCAATATTGTGCACACTTAAGATGTCGCACACGGTATCCTGGAATGTGCACACTTCATCATTTTATTGTGCAGTACATGTGTGCACTATGCCATGAAAGGTGAATACAAAATGATATCAAACAACTCACCAACTTAAGTACATATTCGTTTACATTACAAATGGGTTAAGCCTAGGGATATTACACATGACACCCTCAATGATGTCATCATGTCATGTTACATCGATGCTACAAAACTTCAGACATTTCTTCCTCCCATTCCATCACAAACCATTTCTTCTAGAATGCCTAGTCTCCAAACTTCACGATCTAGTGTCGCACGTCTACTAGGATCAAGTTATTGTGCGCCCGGTCTAGTTAGATTCTTCGCCAAGGTTTTAACTACTTTATGTATTCATCAAGGGACTCACTACCCATGCTCGAGAGGAGTTCCACATGGTGAAATACTAGAATCGGACACATGGCACATTAAGGCGGATGACACGTGTCACATTCTAACTGGAATTTCTATATTCCAAAGGTTCTTAACTCACTGACACATGGCACACATTCCATGTGTCCACATCATCGCTGGTGACATCAGTAGGCCATGTCACTTCGGGACTTTGGGATTTGAAATAGTTTACAATTGCACACTCTACTTCTCCTGGACGTCGAACTCCCAAAATTTCTTACCTTTCGGGGTCCACATAGTACAACTGTCAATAGCTAAGGTAGTGACACATGGCATGTCTAGGAAAGATCCACATCACTACTGGAGGCATCATCATGCAACGCCACCTATGTTCTTCGTCTTTGAGCCTTCGGGATCTAGCCCATTTTCCTCTATAAGACATAAACTTCGTCGAAGTTGCAAAGTCCGAAGGACTTGCAGGTTAACTCTCATGCACCTTTTTCTAGATTGATGGATGGAAAATTTGGCCCTTCCCCTGCATAGATCTTATGCCCCAAGTTCAAACCTTGCAGCCCAACACAATGGTTGTTGTGGCTTCTTTCTCTGTTTCCATTCCCTAAACCGTTATACCTCTTGAGATTCATAAAATGGACAAGGTATTCTCTTGGGACCGAGGGGTGCTCCTAACTGATATTTGTCCGTTTTGACAAAAATTCTTTTCCGAAACATTTTCTTCAACTTCCACTAATAGGGCCCATCCAGGCTCAGTTTTGAAACCATGGCTTTGATACCAATTTTTAACATCCCTGACCACCTTGGTCGAGCCATGCTACACTCTAAAATGCTTTGATAGAAATTTGTAACATCCCCAACCACCATGTTCAGGCCATGATACACTCTAATACCAATTTGCAACATCCCCAACCACCAACAGGTCGGGCAACATCACTACTTCAACATACTTTTCACTCTGATATACATACATATGTCTAATGAAAATTTTATCCAGACATTAACATTATGTTCATACACATATTCTTACGGAAGAAACAATAAAACATATCAATATTTAATAGATGATTTACGTTCTACTATCACACAACATAATGCAAAACTAATAGTAAAATCATACATGCAGTAATCACAGGAAAAACCCATTAATATAACAACATAAATAAATACACAACATGTAACCAAACTGTGAAAATGGTACTTATCTTTTAATTGAAGTACACCAACTGTGTGCATACCTTCCACGAACCTCCCAGCCTTAGACCACACTACTCATCACTCTCAATAGTGGGTCACCCTATAGATGGAACTAAACTCTAGCGGGCAAGGGATTCATAGGCTAGGCAGGGACAATAAGAAGTTGCACAGTACAAAATGAAGAATTTTCTCCAAGGAGCCACTTAGGGCCACAACTCACATACTCTCATTCACCACATGATTGTCCCACCCTAGGAATATACACCTTCACTGTCACATAGTCCATCGGTTGCTACACCTTCCTTCCAGGGCTTTAGCAACAGGATGGATCAAGAATTATCATAGCTCTGTAGCTGCTACTGGACTCCCTCATGGAGCACTCACTTCCTCAACACACTCTCTCACCTAAAGAAAGTTGCTCACAAGCTTGAAAAAATTCTTCTTCAATCCATGGGCCTAACAACCCGCTTCTTCATTCCCGCTCCTCAGCACATGGGCATGGTGATGACAACAACAAAAATCAAACGTGGGGCATGGTGAAACATAGGCAACCCGCAAGGTGGACGTTCAATAAGATATTGGTTCAGGCTTGCGTAGAGGATCAAGTAGTTGAGGTATTAAACAATGGCGGACTGGCTCACTACGTGACTGCTCAGTTCATGGGTGCATGGGTGAAAATGAGTTAACGGATGGAAAACATGGTTAGAATGGTGAGCCCGGTGAGAGAGAACTTGTGAGGAAAGATGGAAAGAATGGTTCATGAACCATATGAATTGTGAGAATGGCCATAATGCAGAATCCTCAACAAGATGGAATGGTGAGTGTGAATCCCCACAATGGTGATAATTCTCACATAAATATGCATGTGTCCTGGTTGACACTTGGCTCTCGAGGAGCACGTTCCTCTCCACTTGGAACCCGTTCCTCTCCCAAAAGGAACTTAGGATAACTGGGTTTATTTCCCAACTTTAGTATTCTTCAGGAATACATTATAATATTCTCTTGGGTTAAGCCCTCAATCTTAGCCCCTCTTTCCTAGAATCACAACCTCCTCCCTTGTTGAACCCAATGGAGTTTAGTCCCCCATAACTCTTTATTCGTGGTCGGTCTACACGCAACGATGTTTTTATTAATAATATGAATATTTACATGTACAAAACAGGATCCTAGCCCTTGAAATCTAGGCTCTCCGGCCTAATAAACACATAATCCTACAAGCTTATAACAGTTGGATCACCAGCCTACAAAACATGTTACAATTCATAGTTACAACTGGGGCTTGGCCTTGGGATATTACAGGCACTAAATTGCACAAAGGTTCTAACTAAGGAACCCATGTTTGGTAATCCTATACCACTAAATAACGACACTTCTAAGAGTGGTGAGAAGGTTATGTGTCGCTAAAAAATGGGTTCGTACCTAAGGCATACAGATCAAATTCATAGGATAATGAAAATATGCAAGATGGAGTGACAACCTATCCTATATGTTGGTAAAATAAAATACTTGCCGAAGCCATGAACGAGTGATATGACACTAGAAACCGCAAAAATCCGTGGAAAAAACCACCAAAACCAACTCCTTCCACTGAACTATTAGTCCATTAGTTCGAAACATTAGCATAAACTATATAAAGTGGATAAAACATTTCTATAATAGTAAAAATAACCAATTTTACCATACCATTTGAGTTTTTTACCCACATAGTGCATTTTGGACCAATTTTCCCACGATATTCAAGTGTCAATTGTGGGATCTACGATAAATGACATTGACAACTGTATGGACAAAGTAAGTTCCCTTCCCCTCCCCCTTCAAATTTAATGGTTTAAATTTTAAAATTAGTCCACATTTTTTGAGTTTAAGAGGGTGCAAAGTGTAAACTAGGGTGTATGTGAGCTATAGTTCATCGGGTCACATATGTGGAGACATGTATGCAGGAAAAGAAAAGCATGCTCGTGTATATGTAGCCCTACACACGACTACAAGTCCGCAAACAAGTTTTTTAATGAAATTAACTCAAAAAATGATTTTCCTTCGACATGATGGTGCTTGAATGGAGAGAGAGGGATCATGAGGAAGTAGATGAAGTAGTGGAAAGAGATGTGGGGTACCAACAAGATCTAAAGATATCCGGTCTTTATAAATTTTTGGCTCTCAAAGGAATGAGGTCTCAAGTGAGGTTACTCCAAATCCTAGTAAACGTTTGGGATCCAGAGATAGAGGCCTTCAATGTCGATGGGAAACCATTGAGGATTGAAGTAGATGACATCTATTTTATCACAGGATTGTCTCATCGGGGTGAGGTAATGAATATCAAATCCTGAGGGGCTGGGGGTGGTATGAACATAGAGGATTACATTGTCACCCACTATGTTGCAGGAACAAAGAAAGTAGGGAGCCAAATCCCCATTAGGCAGATCGATAAACTCACTTTAAAGATATTCATACTTGTACTTACACAGATCATGGGGTCAGACTCATTGCACTAGGTATCAAGGCCAATCATGTTTTACGCAGTGGAGTGTTTACGAACCATGGTTTATGACTAGTGTATCTCACTGCTGGATAATATGAAGAGCCAACTGATGGAATACAAATAAGGGAGAAAGAGAAACTTTTGGTTTTCATCCTTATTGTGTAGTTTTTTATTTGAGCGGGTTCCAGGCTTGTTCCCTAGATTAGAGATGATTCCACATGGACTGTGTGATCCAGCCATGTCACGGTGGACTGACGTGATGGGACGGTTAGGAGGTGGTAGGGTTCCAACTGCCTACAATGATGAGTTCTTATTCAGGTTGCTTCGACAAGTGATATCCATAGATGACTACCCTTATATTGGGATTGAATACAAAGGATATCGAGATATTTCTTTGCCACTAGGCTCCGCCTATGGTGATATAGGTAATAATTTTTTTTATATATTTCATTTTTTTGTGTTTTTCAAAAAGAATAAAAAACACAAATATTTGTGTATTGTATTAAATATTAACAATGGATTTGTTGTGTAGATGTGGGTCTGTGATGAAGATATGGATTCCAATGACATTGGTGGAGGAACTGGGGATATGAGCATGCGGGAGGAGATGCAAAGAGAGTGCTACAAAATATATATGGGAACTTGTCTCGATTGATGCACATGATTCTTATGGTTCAAGTGGAGGATCTGCAAGAGGCTATGCAACGACATGTGGTGGGTGTGCCCCATGCGTGGATGAGACTCTTCCAACATCTCACAAACTCTGTATTGTGCTATCATGATATGCACCTAGTGCCATAGGCATATATTCCATGGCCATATATCTACCGACCATATATGTATTTTGAGGGTGTGAGCCCCATTTTGTACTATGACACCATAATTTTTGGAGATATGAAATGTAAAAAACATTGGTCTTCGGCTTTACTCATATATGTTACAATGTGTACAATGATGAAATGTATTTTATTTACATTAGTTATGTGACAAATGGCAATCTAAAACATAATTAGCATATTCATCGGATACATAAGTAGAACTTCTAGGTATGTGATTATAAGTAATAAAATCAAAGTATCGTTCCAAAATTCGTACTCGTAGGAATCGTCATAGTAGAGTAAGATTTCGCACATGGTAACTGATGTTTAACTGACATATGACGAACTAAGAGTCAAGGAGAACATATAAATACCGAACACTATGTGAAATGGCATCATGCAAATGCTATATAACGATGCTATACTCAGCCACATTATTCATTTATGGCTCTAGACAAACACCACTTGAAAACACTAGTTGTCCCTTGAGTGAGTAAATGACCCATGCAGAAAAAGTTGTGTTCCATGTATGATGACTGACACCATTTGCGAATCCTAAGTAAACTAAAAACTCCATTGACATATTCCAACCAAGGGAAAACCTAATAATAAATTTGTTGACACAAAGGAAAAGATATATATACACTAAGATACACTAGTATACAAAGATTCATGCCCAATATTGAGGGCTCAAGCGTAATATATTTTAAGGTAGAGCCCATTTTCGGGCTCATCCATCATATTCCTTTCATAATCCTCTAATTCATAGAATCCTTTTTCTAAAACACATCACATGATATAAGGACCATGCCACATGGGGTTGAACTTGCCTGCCCCCAACGGTTCTTTGGCTTGGTCATATAGGAGGACCAAGTCACCCTTAGCATACTTTCAAGGAAAAACATACCTATCATAATGAATATTAAGATGTATTTTATTCTCTTTATCATCATAGAGGCATCTTGACGCTGCTCATCTAGAGGCTCTAGGTGCACGAGGCGTTCTTCAAGATCAGATGTGTCATGTAGGAGCACAATTGCCATTTTAAGGGAATGGATTTCAAACTCAATTGGAAGGATCGAATCCAAACCATGTACTAACTGAAAAGGAGAAAAACTGATGGAAGTCTTAACCGAGGTTTGATATTCCCAAAGCGTAGGGTAAAGCATTAGATGACAGTAAGGTTTACTCTAGCTGACAGTTTTTTGCAAAACAGTCTTGAGAGATTTATTCACCGCCTCTACTTTTCCATTTTCCTGGGGATAGTAAGGGGAAGAATGACCATGCTTAAACCCCAATTTTGATGCTTGTTTTCCCACGACCAAGTTTTGAGGAAACCTTGGTCATATTTGAACCACTTTTGGACTTCGACACGTTGGTCGAAGAAGAAGAGCCCAGGAGGAGTTGAGATCGTGGATCTCACCCATTTTTTAGGGTTATGTGGACCCAGTAAAGGGTCCTCTAGGGTTTTGTAACGGGTTTATGGGATGTCGACCCATGGGGTTTTCCCATGTTTAGACCTTATTGTAAGTTTTTGTAAAAGTATAAATAAAGAAGAATTTATTGCAGAAGAGGAGTGAAGTGAAAGTAGTTCGAGTTGCTTTGCGCAAAGGGATGTATGTGAATTAAGGCTTTTTTCTCGATAGAAAGTTGTCTCTGTGCATTGAATTATTTTTGGAAGGAGGATCTAGTTCTTAGTGCACATATATCCAGTCTTATGTGAAGCTTGATTCTGTGTCTTAGTGCGCAACAACGACTGAATGTAATATCTCGGTAGATAATAAATGGGCGAAGTGGTTTGTGGGCGTAGCCCAACCCTAGGGTGAACCACGTATATCTGGTGTCTCATGGTTTGATTTTTTCTATGTTATTTATGATATGAATTTACTTAGTGCTTTGATTATGTTGTGTAATAGATATATATTTTATTGCTTAAGTGCTTTACTTGTGTTACGGTTAAATGAATGCTAGATTTAACTTATAATGCTAAGTGCTAAGTGCTCAGGGTATATAATCATTCATTGTTACTACGCCGATCTATCTTTGATTATGTCCTGTAGTGTTAATTAAGCTAAGAAACTAATGCATGTCACTTCCTAAGAATTAATAGACTATCCGGTGAAGTTCTCTTATCACAGATCTATGTCCCAGCATGGTTACAGACATCTGCATCCTATAACCCCCCCTCGCTTCTACCTCGGGTGAGACTTCACTTGCTTCGCAGGTGTTTCCGAAAGGGCCAGTATTCGGGGTTTTGTTGGTGTGTTGTTAAGAGTTGAACCCTGGGTCTTCCCCTATGCCAAAAAATGGTTTTGTTGTTGGGACTTAAAACTGTGATTGTTGGGAACTGAAGTAAATAAAGAGAGAATCTTTGTGCATAGATTTGCTGCTAAAGTGCATAGTACTCTACTTGAATTGAAAAGCTTTGTGCTAAGAAAGTAATTTGATCTGGAGAAAAGAGGTAAGATCCTAAAAGAGGTAGGATTTTTTCTTTGGTAAGATAAAGATAAGTGAAATTTTTTGTTTTGAAAGAATGAACTTATGTATGTTTGATAGATTATGTCCTAGTCTGAAGGCTAGGGCGCAGTTGAAAGAAAGAATTGATTTGAGTAAATTTAATGGAAATGAAGAAATATATGCTATTCCTATGCATAGAAAGAGTTTTTGGACTAATAAGTGGATGCGGGAAACTAGAAAGAATTTTTGCAGATTGCAGGTCCAACACTATGATCCTAGGGAAGTGCACAGTACAAAAAAGGTTGGGGAACATTTAAAAGAAAAAGAGGATTGAATTTTTGTTATAACTACAGAAGGTCGGGACATCTTGCTAAGGAATGTCCTGGAGGAGGTACTATTTGTCTTTGTTGTAAGTTTGTTGGTCATGAGGTTGAGGATTGTCCAAGGATTATTGCTAAAGTTGAAGGGATGAACATGAGACAAGAAAACTATGAAGAAATTCAAGAGACTAAGGGCATGGTATAAAGTCATAAAGAGAAAGGGTCAGAGGGAAGTTCAGACTATGTTATTACAGTTAAAATAAATGATCGATGTTCATAAAGATGTTAGTTTACCAGAAATATTGAAAGAAAAACAACGCATAAGTACAAGAATAGAAAACTTTGACATAGACTGTGTCTTGGATGAAGAAACACAAGTGAATATTATGACAGTAGAAAATTGGGAAATTTTGGGAAATCCTACTGTGGTACCTTCTCTAGGAAGGGTAGGCTTGTTTAAGGGTAAGATTATAAATTTATGTGGAAGAGTAACTAATGTACCTATTATTGTTCTGGAACATCAACTGAAGAAGAATTTGAAGTCATTCGGTTTGTTGGGGACAACGCCCCTTTCCCGATTTTGCTAGGTAATAATTGAATTGAGAAGGATCATATCAGAAGGAGAGAAGAGGAAGAAGATACAAAAAATAAAAAGAAAGAATTAAGGGATTTCATAGCTAGGAAAATAGACCAACTAGTAGAAGAACGAGAGGATAAGTTGAAGCAACAGAACAAAGTAATAATGCAGGAGGGACAAAAATAAAAAGAATTAGATATCAAGGTTGAAATAATGCAAGAAGAATTGAAGGACCTATATATTTAAGAAATAAGTATGCCCACTCAGAAAATGTTAATAAAAGGGATATTAAATTTAGAATATTTGAAGGTACCTCAACAATGCAAAGCCACTACGATAGGGGAAGATAAGAATAAATATGGAAAGAGGATTCTAGAAACAATTAGAGAGACTCAGATAACAGGAAATAAGGAAAGGAAGCTCAATAAAAATAAAGATAAGTTGGAAAAGTTGCAATAAGTTACAGAAACCAGATGGAAGACTTCATAGATTGGAACGTCATAGGAGGCAGGCTCGCAGGATTTGAACCTCGCTGGAACAACAGATTTGCACATAATTGGACTTCACCCTATCAAAGTTATATGACCATTGGAGGCACCCTGGCCATTAGAATGATGCTCTGGAATGGTTAGAAAATGCATTTTTGTGCTTATGGACCACTTTTGGATGTTGAGACTGCGCCATAATGAATAGATTTACATCGATGGAAGCATTTCCTGGCCATTGGAAGATCCGTGGTGATACCCCATTTATTTAACTCATCGTTCATTGCTCTGGGACCATTTTTTTCCACCCATGATTGATTGAGATAAGCAGAGAATTGTCCAAGTGTCAAGTTGTGTTATCTAAAACTAGACCCTGACTGCTCGTTTTTCTACCCCGCTTGTCTGTTAAAAGATAGAATGTCGGGTGAACCTAGAGAATTGGAGAAGTCTGTCAAGGAAGTTATTAAGAAGATAATGGATGAAAAACCAATATTTGAAGGTATCCAAGAGTCATTGACTAGGGGACTGCAGGCTTCCCCTTCGACCAGACGTCGTTCCGAACGTGTCAACCCTATAACTAAACAATGAAGTAAGCACCGTGACGATATGGCTAATGCGAAGTAGATCCCGTTGATTCTACCTAATTATATTCCGTATCTAGCCAAAATTGTTAACTGTGACACTATCCCTCAATATTTTGAGTACTTTGTCTTCAGTGTGTACATTCTGAAAGGAATTCGCATAGTCGGGAGTCAGTTAAGACAGATCCCGATGTTGAAGAACAACGAATTAAACTTATGAGACTAGAAGAAATACACCATGTTATCCCCTCACCAATACTTAATGAATACAACTGGAAAGAAACCTCACCTCGTCTCATAGACATAGATTAAGGGGTTGGAGCAGTCCACCGTATTGAACATGATGCAGATCCTGCATTTTGGCCACCACCAGGAGGTTAACACTTGTGTTAAACTCCTTCTGTCGTGATATCATGGCGGATATATATGGCTCAACAGAAGGATTACTTTGGATACGACACTGATCCACTAGATCACGGACTCAAGTGTAAAGGGTCCTGACCCATAATAGTTTTATCCAGGTGTTGAAACAAAGCTTAAATTTTTCGCCCTTAAGGCCTAGATTTTTATTTTCGGGTTTCGGCTTTCTGAAAATAAGAGTTTCGTCATTTCTAAGTTCGCGATACCTTTTAAGCGATTATTTTTGGATAACGAATTGAAAAAAGTTTACAAAAATATAAGTTTTCGAATGCTCCTTTGAAAAATTATTTAAAATGGGTTGTAATTTTAAATTTGAGATTTTTTTTTAATTTAAACGTTAAAGAAATTGGGATTCGGGGTTTTTTGAAAAAAAATGTTTGATGCAAATTGAATCATGAAACCCCGATCCCCGATATCCCGAAACACTGGAACCCTAATCTAAAAAATGAATTAGTTTAGTCTCTTCTAAGAAGGGTTAAAGGTTAACATAATTATGTCGCGATTTCGAGATTCGCGGTTCTATGTGAGCGCGTCTCTTGTCATCATGTTTCTCGAAATCCTGATTTCTGAAACCCTGACTCATAAGTCACGTTAAATTAAACTTTTTATGTTTTGGCCCTAAATCGTGATTATTCAGTTAATTAAGATAAGTTAAGTCTTATTTTGAAAAAAGAAACGAGCCATCGTGATTTCATGATTTCGGGATTCACGGTTCTATGAGAACACGTCTCCTGTCATCATGTTTCCCGAAATCCCGAACTGTGAAAACCCGATCCACAGTTCACTTTAAATCAAACTAATTTTGCTTCGGTCTAAATTGTAATTAGTAAGTTAATTTAAATGAATTAAGTTCGGTTTAAAAAAGGGCAAACCATCGCGATTTCGCGATTTCAGAGATCGGACTTCATTAATAACATACTCCTCGACATCAGAATTTCCGAAATCCCGATAGCGTCTAATATCAATTAATTAATGTAATAAAAAGCGTTTAAATCTTAATTAAAACATCGTGATTTCACGATTTCGGAGATCGAACTTTTTTTACGATATACCTTTCGACATCAAGATTTCTGAAACCTCGAAAAGTGATGTTTTTAGATTTAATTTATAATTAACACTAATCAATCTTCTTTCTAAATTAGGTTTAATGGTAATCATTCTTTAAGTGTTCATTAATGCTTCGTTTTCTAATTAACTAAGTTTCTCGTTTTATTTGAAAAAATCGAGAGCGCCTAAGTATGGACATTAAAAGCGTATCTCGGTAAAATATCTTTTTCATTAAGAGCTTTAATTTCGTGACAGTTGTGCAAATCTCGTCTTTTTTAAAATATATTCAAAGTAAATGCTCGAACATCTGTATTTTCATTTTAAGCTGAGCTTATTCATCCACTTTCTGTGACAGGTTTTCAAGCCAAACGCAGAGCCATGGCACCTAAAAAGGCACCAAAGAAAAATGAAGACACACAGGAAGGTGATATTATCTCTGATACTACTCCACATGCCATAAACTCCATCAAATCATGGACTCAAATTTCCAAGTTGCTGGAGTACGAGCTAAAGAATGCTGACCCCGATTCTGAAAATAATCTTCGGGACATTGTTGAGTCTGAGCTTCATAAGGTTGTTGTGCGTCCGAGGCTGGTGGCATATACTGATATGATCAACTGGGATCTGGATAAAGTTGACATTTCCATAAGGAGAATTCTAAACGATCAAGGAGATATCGTCGGTTCATTTAGACCAGAGCACATTCAAGTAATGTATAAACTCTCATTGAATCATAAACACACCTTTAATGCTGAATTTTTAGTTGAGTTTCAGAGAAAGGAATGTATTGAGGCAGACCAGACATATCCCGACATGATTAGAGGATGGGCGAGGTCTGAAGAAAAGTTTAGGGCTGATACTCATGGGATTTATGCTACAGCCTCCTTAAACGAATATATGGTTTATATAGCCATTATGTTATGCAGACTTTTCGGGAGAAAAGATCCCTGTCACTTTCGTGCAGACTGGGTACCCTTCTTAGAAGAAACTTCAGAAGGAAATGGTTTTAACTGGCCTAAAATTTTGTTGGATAACCTAATGCAAGAAATTTTAAATTACAAAGCAGCCAAGTCAAAGGGACAACCAGTGTCTTTTTATATGTCTGCATACATTATGGATGCAATCTGTTTTATGACTCCCTTTCCATTAATGAACTGGAGTTGGAGCATCTCATGTCCAGAACCCATCCATAAATACCACGTGGCCCTTTGGGAAGAAAAATCTAAAGACGTTTTTTACGAGGTTTGTCATTTTGTCATTATTCCAATGCACAAATTATTTTTTGGATGCGAACCCCCTCACATTTCTGATGCAATCATAGAAAGTCTTAAATCAGTTTCCAACTGGTTTATTGAGGAAAATTTTTCCTATATTAGGGTTTATGGTTGTTCCATTCCTCCCCATGCACTTCCAAAATTCCTACCAGACAGATTGGTGTGCAGAGAAGTAGCTCATCAGATAGCCAAGGGCGGTGTTGAATTGGAATTAAAAGCACTGCAAAAAAAAGCATGGCCATCTTTCCCTGTTCATATTGGGAAATTTCCTTTATCAAATTTAGGCCATTATAAGGTATAGGCCAAGTCATTGGAAGAAGTGAAGTTAGTAAGTATTGAGCATAGAAAATATGACCCCTACCAAATAATAAGTAGGCATTACATACATTATAATCTAAAGGCATATGAACATGAAGTATCTATTTATGATGATATTTTTAAAGATGTTAAGTCTTATGAAGAAGTGTTGAACAGATTCCAGGCCTTGCCACCAGACTCACAGAATGGATTCGCATCTTTTCAAAGCCATAGGCGAAGTTGCCTACCTAAAAGTTTACAGGGTGAAATTTTGACTCCATCACCAGAACAACAAGGATCCCCTCCAGGGTTTGAAACTAATATACAGGATAAAGAAAATAACAAAGGTAAATTGAAAAATACCGAGATACCTTCCCAAGATACAGAGGGTTCTCAAACAAAAGAAATGGGAATGGATAAGGGAAAAGAGCCAGAAACAATTCCAGAAATCATGAAGAATGTTCCAGAAAAGATAGGAGGAACAACTTCAACAGAACTTGGTAGTCATATCACCTCTTTAACTCCATTACAGTTGACTTTTGAAACCCCCCATGAAGGAGTTTTATATGTCAGTGACCTAGAGCCAATTTCAAGAGATGAAATCCCCCCATCAKWTTACTTTTTCAGTAAAAAGAAAAGAGMAGTCTTGAAACAGGAAATTCATCCAAGAGGAGAAGGGATGATTAAAAAGCATAGAGTTATTATAGATGGAAAGAAACTCAAGGATGGAGAATTTGCTAYAGATTTAGCAGGTACAATGGGTGCTATAGCATCAACAAACATGTATTCTATTGGTAATTTAACAACTATGCTTGAGTAGAAGGACCAAACAATAATCCAGTTGCAAGACAAACTAAAAGAAAATGAAAGAAACATTAGTTGGGGAATGCAGAAGGGTCTAGAACAAGCTAGACTAAAGGATATGCAAGAAATCCAGAAATTGAATAAAGACTTGGATGAGGAAAAACAATTAATACAGGTCACACAGGAACAGGTTCGAAAGCTGGGAGAAGAAAACAAACATTTGCAAGATAAGATTATTTCTATTACTAACCAAGTAGTAGAACTAGAAAATTTCAAGACACAAGCATTGGAGATATATTTGAGAATAGAGGAAGAACAACAAAAAATGTTCTTGAATCTGGAAGTAATCCAGAATTATTTTCAGGAATCAAATAAGTCTTTGGAGAATGTGTTTCAGAAAGAAAGGGAGGTGAAAGTAGCTAGAACAACTTTTCAGAAGGCTGTGGCTTTCTCATCAAAAGAAGAAATTGGAAAGACTCAGAAATTATCTATTTCTGAACAGGTTAAAGGAGACATACTGATAAAAGTGTGAGAAGCAAAATTGGCCGAATATAAATGAATCACAAGAGAAGTTAATGAGGATTGCCAGGGAGTCTTCGATCTCTTTGAAAGAGATTCATTGAATATCAGAACAGATGACTGTTCTGGATTATTAGGTGAAATTAATATTGCCAAGCACCAGCTAAGGTTAAAAGAAGAGTTGGAGAAAATGAAAACAAAGATTGCTAAAAATAAATTGATCAATATAATAGAGATCAACAAGTGGATGGTGACTTCAAATCTAAAGTTGAAAACTATTAAATTCACAGAAAGAATGATAGAAAGGCGGTTGCCCGAATTGCAGAAAAGATTCTTCTCATTTGAAGCAAATGAGATACCCAATGCTCCCAGGATCTTTGTGAAGTTTTTAGGGAAATGTTTTCAGTGTATTGATGCGGAAAAAGGAAGTTCGTCAATGCAAGCTTAAAACCTTTTTAAATTTTTTTATTATTAGAAATTAAAAAGAAATTGTAAATGGTTGACATTATTTTTATGTAACCGAAATATTAGGAAGTTGGTTAGTCACCAACAAGAAACTTTGATGAAAATGTATAAATATAATTTCTAAAGGCTGAGAAAAGGCTTCAGAAATTTTGGAGAGAGCCATTTTTGCAATATCAGTTTTCAAATACATCAGAATATAGATCACAAACGAGATTCTGGATCCTGCAACTTTGTAGTTATGCGTCTTCTCCCTGTTTATTATACGTTGTTGAGTTTTTCCTTTAATGTTTTCTCTAACAAGTAATCAATTTGAAGTTATATACATCGTTGATTTATATTTCAGATTGGTTTGGATGTCAAATGATTTACATTTTTTCCTCTGAAATCACTTTTAGTAATTTTAAGACCTGTAAAACTTTTGTTCCTTAATACTTAACTCTTGTTAGAAACCTCATTTTTCTTTCATCATTGTCTATTGAAATATGAGATTCTTTCTTGATTAAAGCCTCATATTTTTCTGTAGTGTTTATTTGTTGTTTACAATCCTCAAAATTGTTACAGAACCAAGAAACGGCCTCGAATGTGTTTACATTATTGTTTTGGGTTTTAAAATTGTTTTTCTTGTTCTCATCTCTGGAAATCTGAAGTAACAAACTGATTAAAATTCCTTTACAAATAAATAAAGTTTTATCATCCATGACTGTCCCAAGTAGCAGACAACCCAACGTTGAACCAGACCTTCAGGATCAAACCAGTATTGCCTTAAATTTATTTAATACCATTTTACAAACATCAACTAACTGGGTTGAGTTAGAACGTTCATGGGCTACTATTGAGCGAGACATTAGCATCCAAGAACAACATGAAGCCAGACAGAGGCAGTTGAGAAACTGATTCTGTTTTAATTTTCCTTTGATTTCTTATTCCCAAATCATTCCTTTAAATCATTTACGGATGCCTTGACGGTATGCTTTATAGCCTTAAAGCATAAACTCAGGAACAACACCAGGGAAGGCCTCAGATCGTTCATTAGCATAGCGCATCAAAGAATCTTACAAAGAGGTAGAAAAAGGAAAGTGAGTTTACAAGGTAGCCTCTATATAGGATGGCGCAGTGAGCCTTTCTTATCAACTCTTAGCTAGCAATATAGTGAGGAAGAACCGCCCCAAACAGGTCACTAGGTTCATGGTGGACCTCGCAGGAACGTGTTTGGAGGGCATGGAAATGAACTGGGCAAACTACCTCGTCAACAAATTAGAGAAGGATTGTCGTGAAGCCTAGGACTTAGGATATGAGTTCCATTATAGTCGGTTGATCATTTTTATCGCATTTGTCACTTGGTAAATTCCTGAAGGAGCCACTTTCCTAGAGATCAAACCTTTGGAGCCATTGGTCGCTCGGTTTTCCACCCTATGGTATACCAATGACATGACAAAGCAGTGGTAGTCCAATGTCATATTTCATGGATATTACCAGTAGTTGAAGGTCACAATCGAATCATTCATGCATATGACACTATGTATCCTGCACCAGTACTGACCCATAGTGAAGTTTCACGTTGATCCTCACTTCATCTACATCACCGCGCGAAGAGATGAGAACCATGAATAATTGTAGTCATACTACAAGCTGACAGATGACGATATGGAGAAGATTACAAAAGAATGGCCAGAGGCATTTCTTGTACTTGTTTCCGATTTATAATTATCTGACATTGACACCATAGGAAGCCCCATAGTTACATGAGTTAAACATGTCAAACATTCCAGTCAGACGAAGAAGACTAAAAAGTAGGCTGAAGTCTAGGACATAGAGAGTGATGAAGAGGAAAATTATTATGGAGATAAAAGATCTCACTTTCCAGGAGGAGGAGAACATGAAGTAGAAGGACAGGGAGGAGGAGAAGAAAGAGAAGAAGAGCAAGGAGGAGGCGAAGCTACACCACCTGAATATCCCCATATTGGAACAGTGACACCATAGAAGAGGAAAGCTTCTTCGAAGAAACCCTCAACAAAGAAGAAGACACATGCTAATAAGCCATAGTTGGAGGCCACTATCACCGATGACGACATAATTATAGTCTATGAAGCTATGGAGGACACCTCTCAAGACATTATAATGATATGGAGAGAAGAAGGAGGAGTTATATGGAAGGATTGAGAAAGAATTTAAGGAAGTGCAGCAAGTTGTTTGTTTGACACGCGCAGTACCTACTGTGTCGACTACGCCTTCCTCATCACAAACTGCAGAATTGGGGGATATACCAGCCCAATTGAGAAGGCTTGCGGATGCAACAGAATCTTGGTTCCAGAGAGCTTAGGAAGCGAAAGAGAAGGCTACAAAATCCTTGCAAAAGGACAAAGAAGAAGTCCTAGTAAAATTAGGAGCAACGTAGGATAGGGTAGCTTCCCATAAAAGATACAAAGAAGAGCTTCAGGCGAAGTTTCAGGAGGGAAAATCCCAGCTACATAGGGAAAAATATTAGTTTCTCACATAACATGTCGTGGCCAAAGAAGAAGTAAGTAAATAATGTCGCTCTATGCCAGGCTTGGTATACGAGGAGCAAGAGTCTGTCGAAGCTCAAGTAGTGAAGCTCACAGAGACCCTCCAGAAGCTTCAGGCTAGGATAACAGAATTGGATTCCCAAACAATGTCGATCACCCCGCAGGGGGTGCATAACCAGAGGGAGGAGACCGCTAAGAACACAATAGAAAAAATAAATGCCCTTGCTTGAACATGCAAATAGTTCAGCGACAGAAGCATCCCAACATACGGATGCCTCGCCAAGGATACAGAGCTAAAGAAGCTATAAGCGTATTAACAGGAGGCGCAACAATAAGAAATTTTGTTGCAGGCGTAGATGAAGTTGCTCACCAAAGTGGAAAGAATGAAGAGATCCCAGGAGCAACGAACAGTACAAAAGAAGATCATTTCCCTCCAGAGTAAGGTAATGGAAGTAACAAAAAATATACAACCTATGTAGGATGAAGCCCGCAAGGTGTTCAAAGATATTTATGTATAGGGCTCATAAATAGATCAAGTGGTTGCAACAGTAGAACAACACCTGGAAGGGTATGTTACAGAGAAAACAATCCAGGAGATCGCTAAGAAGGAGGCTCAGGCGAAGGAGCAAGTCAAGGTAGCTCAAGTTAAGATCAAGGCTTTCGAAGCAGCATTGTCCAGACCTGGGTGACTCAGGACAAGTCACAGGTGAGTGTTGGGGGCCTGTTGGCCCTCAACCAAGTTTTGAGGAAACCTTGGTTAGATTTGGCCCACTTTTGGACTTCGACACGTTGGTCGAAGAAGGAGTGCTCATGCGGAGATGAGATCACGGATCTCACCCATTTTTTAGGGTTATGTGGACCTAGTAAAGGGTCCTCTAGGGTTTTGTAATGGGTTTATGGGATGTCAACCCATGGGTTTTTCCCATGTTTAGGCCTTATTGTAAGGGTTTTTTAAATTATAAATAAAAAAGAATGTACTGTAGAAGAGGAGCTAAGTGCAAGTAGTTTGAGTTCTTTGTGCAAAGGGATGTATGTGCATTAAGGCTTTGTGCTCGATAGAAAATTGGCTCTATGCATTGACTTAGTTTTGGATGGAGGATCTAGTGATTAGTGTGCATGTCTCTAGTCTTATGTGAAACTCAACTTCGTGGCTTAGTGTAGAAGAGTGACTGAATTTAAGATCTCGATAGATAATAAAGAGGCGAAGCGGTTTGTGGACGTAGCCCCACCCTGGGTTGAACCACGTATATCTGGTGTCTCATGGTTTGCTTTGTGTTAGGTTGTTTTTGTTATGAATCTTCTTAGTTCTTTGATTATGTTGTGTAATAGATAGATATTTCATTGCTTAAGTGATTTACTTGTGTTATAAGTAAATGAATGCTACATTTAACTTATAATGCTAAGTGTTAAGTGCTCAGGGTATATAATCATTCATTTTTACTGCATCAATCTATCTTTGATTGTGTCTTGCGGTGTTAATTAAGCTAAGAAACTAATGCATGTCACTTTCTAAGCGTTAATAGACTATCTGATGAAGTGATCTTATCACAGATATGTGTCCCAGCCTAGTTACAAACATATGTGTCCTGTAACCCCCCCTTTCTTCTACCTCAGGTGAGACTTTGTGTGCTTTGTAGGTGTTGCTAAAAGGGACAATAGTAAGGGTTTTATTGGTGCACTTTTAAGCATTGAACTCTGGGTCTTCCCCTGTGCCAACAATGCTAAATCATTCATCACTTTATTATGAAAGTGACTACCATGATCAGTGACAATATCCTTTAGGATTMTGAACTAAGATATAATTTGGTTGAATACGAAGAATGTTGTTTCCTTACCATCAGATTTAATAGTATGGATGGCCTCAACCCATTTAGTGAAGTAATCCACATCCATGATAATATGTTCATGCCCCCCATCCAAATCTAGGTTATACTCCATAAAATCAACCCCCCACTTGGTGAAGGGAATCAAGGTGATGACCGGGTGGAGAAGGGATAGATTTGAGTACATTTTATGAGAAAACACTTAGMAAGGGTGACACTTCTTG
Source organism: Picea sitchensis (assembly GCA_010110895.2). NCBI lineage: Eukaryota > Viridiplantae > Streptophyta > Pinopsida > Pinales > Pinaceae > Picea > Picea sitchensis. Next base: position 45,333 of record SNQJ01S0053963.1, read on the forward strand.
ACCGCTCCAACACAATCTTTAAAAATTGACGGCCAAAAATAACCAACTCACAATATTTTTTGGGWTTTCACAAGCCCAKATAGATGACCGCCATAGACCCCATTGTGACATTCATTGAGAATGAAATAATCCTCCTCTTGTGTCAAGMAAAKATGAAAAATATTATATACTCATTGACGATACAAAGTGTTGTCGATGATAAGTTAGTTTTTAGCTTTATGCCATATACGTCAATAATCGTCTTTCGATATATGTTGAGAGAACTTCAAGGTTTGAATATAAATTAAAATTTCTCCATACCAGGGGTCCTAAGAGGAGATAAGGAAGATATGTTCATCCATGAATGAATCATTATGAACAACATCCTCATCTAGTTGAGGGACGTCTAATATTAACTCGGAAAAAAGAATGAATCATTATGAATAACATCCTCATCTAGTTGAGGGACGTCTAATATTAACTCAGAAAAAACTAGCAATTTCTTCGACTTCGCTGAAGTAAAATCAAGATGAAACTCTTGCAGAATAACAATCCACTTATTTTATTTCCCCCCTATGATATGCCTGGTAAGGACGTATTGAAATGGATTTATATATACAAATACGGTAATTTTTCAAAGTAATATATAATGTCATAATATTTGAACTACATGTACGATGGCTAAGGCTAGCTTATCGACGTGAGAGTACTTAATTTTAGGACCGGCTATGTTTTGACTAAGATAGTAGACAATGTTCTCACAGAGCTCATCATCTTCTTGAACCAGAACCATACCAATCGTCCCTTTGGATGCAACGATATAAATAAAGTAATCTATATTGTAGTATGGAGGCTTCAACAGAGGCATCGACACCAAGGGTTTCTTAAGAGAATCAGAGGATTCCTCGACTCATTAATCCCATATAAACGGAGTGTCCTTATTCAAAATATGCATGAAAACCTTAGTTAAATTGGCATAGTTCACTATAAATGAACAAAGAAAATTATCCTTCCCCTGTAAACCTTGAAGTTGTCGAATGTTGGGGGGGGGCGGGAGGGGGAGGCAATCAAAGTATTGCCTCAACCTTCATAGGATCCACCCTGATACCATTCTCAGAGTCTAAGAATCCTAACAGACGACGAGACTGACCATCTCCCTCTATGCAGATCTGGTACTGAATCTCACCTGTTGCGATCTGGTACCAAAGGTCGTAGACTGTTGTGATCTGGTACCCCATTTGTGCACTATTCGGATCCAGTACCATCTACCTGTTACGATCCAGTACCAATTCAGGAAGTCGTATGTACCAAGTTTAGCTCCAGATCGTAACCAAGACAATTGTTGGATGATTATTGAATCATAAATGTTTTAGCAAGGCTATGTTGGGATAGTTTTTTGTTTCTTCATCCTCATGCACTTTGTGTCAAGAGGATGAAGATTAGAATATGTAACCGAATAATTAAATTTAACAATTGACTGATTTGCAAATGATTTCACCTCCTTGTGTTTCATGACTAAAACTGTTTAAATAGTCATGGCAAGGATGGTGGAACAAAGTGGAGAGTTAGCATAATATAGATGTGAAGCAACGTTATATATGGCATAACATATTCTGGTTGAAGATTAATAAGAGGATGTCATTTATCTCTATGCCTTGATTGTCTATGATTGAATGTGAGTTGACTTGTTAGCATAGTTTGATTCTATGTTTTGAAGTTTGAGTAAGAGTAATGTGTGGGTTGAAAACAAGTTTACTGGAGACTCCAGTCACTGACCTGTTGAATCAGCAAGGGCCCACCACCCAACAAAGGTCATCACCTTCATAGATTAGTATTAGCATTTGCTTTCAATAGTGTGAATGTTAGATTAGCTGAAGCTGTAATTCCTTCAGATGATAGCAGTACAGTTTAGACTAGAATTTTAATTATATGATCGTTTAGAGAGATTTACTCACTCTGATTTGCATATGCTCTATTTTTATGAATTTTATTTTGTTCCATAGACATGAATGTTGGCAATGGTAGTCAGACATATTTGAAGGAGAACTAGTGAAGTTTACAACAACACATTGTGAACCACAGCATACTCGAACTACCCATGCTATGTCTTGATGATTGATGTGTGATTTCCCTTTCAGAAGTGTGGTTGTATAGTTAATTCTCTGGGTCATATAACAGAGTTGATCTGTTAGAAAAACTCCATCTCATACTTGCATGTGCCATAATGGAGTAGATAGGCTCTCTGTGAAAGACAACCAAAGTGCATTTCGATTTACTAGTTTGTTTTGTTCCGAGCATACATAATATAGAATAGTTCTATACTCATGACATTAGAATTACCTTTCTTACTGGTGTCTTGTAACCCTCTTGATTACGAATCCTGGATTGATAATTAATGAGTGCATTATACTAAACATATAAGAAACACAACATTTTGGCGCTGTTGTCGGGGAGTTGCAAATGGTAGGAAGTAATTTTTAGCTTAGATTGTTTGCGTAAATTTTGAATGCTTTTAAAGGCTGCTTGAGGGAGGAGGATAAAACTTTTAAGACGTGAGTGAAGAGCCACGCAGCCACTAGAGTGGGGTTCTCTAAAACCAGGTTGCCTTCTTACCTTCTAGATAGAATTAGGATTTCAATTCTGTTAAGAATCAAATTTTCATTTTATGCATAGATATAGAGATAACAAGTGTAGATTTGTAAGATCTAAAGATTCAAAAACAACCCCCACCACTAATCCAACTGACACTGGTGCAGGAAAAATTCCACCAGGAGAAAATTCAAGGGGAGCCAATGAGGCTCTAGAAGAAGAACCTAAAATGGGAGAATCAACGTTGGGCCAAGCATAATGTAAATCTGCTTAATATTTGGGAGACATAGAAAATCCATTTTCTGAACCATCTATCAGTGGAATGGCAGAAGAAGAAGGAAATGCAGCCACATAGACTGAAACTTTTGGGTTCCCAATCTTGGATATTTCTAGAAACATCAACATGAAAAATATCCCATTATCATCGTTACCCACTTTCAGAGGTATGTCAACTGAAGAACCAGATTTATTTTTATTCAAGTTTGACATATTATGTAGAATCTATAACTACTAAGACGATACCAAAAAAATTAATCTCTTTCCTACTACAATGAAAGATTCATCCTTAAGATGGTTCATGAGCTTAGGAGAAAATACAATCCTCTCTTGGGATCAGATGAAGGACACATTTTTATAGAAATACCAGGAATATTGTAAGGATAATGCTAAAAACAACATTTTTAAAATGCAGCAAACAGAATATGAAAGCCCTGAAGATTACTTAGAAAGGTTCTTATACAACTATTAGAAATCAAAACTATTCACCACAGACCCAACTGTACTAAGAACTGTATTCTTGAAAGGTCTTAGAGATGACTGCATAGAAGTTTTAAACTTGTTGAGTTCAGGAGATGTACACCAAAATCCTTTTGTAGAGATTGCAGATTACTGTAGAAGATACTCAAGAGGACAAGCTAAAATAGGCAAAGGACCAAGAGATCCTTTTAGCAGAAATACAAAACAAAGCTCAGGGACTATCACCATAACTAAATTAGGAAATGTATTAGAGAACTTTAAAACAAACATCTTGAGCACAATCAGTAATCAATTAGATACTCTAAAACTGAAAAAGAAACAAGAAGAAGAGGTTGCTTTAGCAATATTTTGTCATAGATGTCGAAAGAAGCACAATGAGAAAGAATGCCCATTAAATGTCATAGAAATTTGTGGCATGTGTACACTAGAACACCCCACATTTTAGTGTCCAACTTTTCTTTAGCTACAAGCCATGTATAGGGGAGGAGGAGTCTCACAAGAACAACCATACCCTTCCAGAAGACCTTGGAGAGACCAAAACCCCAATACATTTTATGACCCTAATGCACAATATCAACAACAACAATGGGGTCCTTCTCCAATGACCTATCCACAATGGACACCTCAGCAATTTCAAACTCAACCTTGGCAACAAGTTTGGAGGGGAACTGTGTATGGAAATTCCTCTTATCCTATATATCCATAGTACCCTGCAAACATTTCCCAATTACTACCTAGATTCAACCCACCACAGATGCAAGCTTTACTCCCACCTCCTATACAATAGCATTTTACAACCCCCTTGAACCCTAACCAGTAACAACAACCACCTATAAATGCCAATCAACAGCAAAACCAAGCTGTCCACAACCCTCTGAAAAAAACAACAATCCCTGCCCAGCCAATCCCTAACCCCAATAATCGAACCACCCACCTAGTACAAAATACAAAAGTTCAAACCTTTCCCACCTATGAAATTCAACTACGATCGGGGAAAATTGTAAACCAATCAAATCCTGCAGTAATAATTCGGGAAGAAAATGATAACCATTCTGAGGAAGAAAACACTCAAACCACCCCTGTAGAAGAAGAGACCTCCCCTCCTATTCCAATCACCTCTCAGTTTGTACAAGTACCCCAACAAGTTAATCTCCTACCCTACCCCGAGAGACTATTAGTGAAGAAACCTAACCCACCCTTGCACATAGATATAGAAGATGAATTACGAAATGTATGTATAAAAATACCTCTGCTGCAAGCCATTAAGGATATCCCCATATACGCGAAAATCATAAGGGAACTTTGCATCAAGAAACCAAGAAGGAAGAAGAAGGAACTTCCCCTTGTTTAGGTGGTGGGACAATTATCTGAATTTATTTCTAAAATGCCATACAAATATAATGACCCTGGAAACCTAGTAGTCACTGTTGAAATTAATGGTATTTCTCTACCAAACACACTCATTGATTTGGGTGAAGCAATTAATGTAATGCCTTTTGACACTATGAAAAAGCTCCAAATCAACCAATTAAGACCAACCCAAACCATGATAGAGTTGGCAGATAAGTCAATCATTAGCCCTACAAGAAGTCTAGATGATGTCACAATCACTCTAGCTTCCTGGGAATATCCAATAGACTTTTTAGTCATCTATTCTAAATCATCCTCCAAACCAGGACACCCTGTGGTTCTTGGCTGCCCTTGGCTGGCCATAGAAGATGCCTTTATCAGCTTTCGGTCTGGTGAGATGACTATATCCAATGGCACACATAGCCAAAAACTTGTTCTCTTCCCTCCTGCCCAATCGGCACAGGAAATACCTGTTTGGTTAAAAAACCCTTATGGAGGGGAAGATTGCATCAAACCCTTATTAACACTTGAACAAGTAAGAGGAATGCAAGAAAAATTGGATGAACAAGTCTTAAGTTTATTTTTGGCTGACACAAATTGCATTGAATACTCGAGGTCTTTTGCAGAATTGTCACATATTTTCAGTTCCGAATTTCAACAAACTTGGCACCCTGATATCACTCAATTATATACTTTATCACCAGCTTCCTCAAAGAAGGAAGAAACTACTGAACTTGTAGGAAAACCTTTGTATATCAACTCTAGTTTGGAACCAAAACAAAAGACGCAAGTAAATGAAATGCTCCAAAGACAATTTGATGTCTTTGCATAGGATTATGCAGACATGAAAGGCATTCACCCTGACACATGCACACATCATATCTACACTAATGACCAAATCAGACCAGTTAGACAGCCTCAGTGAAGGATGAATCAGCCCTTAAAGATATTGTCAAAGAGGAATTACAAAAACTCCTTCAAACCAATCTCATATACCCCATTTCATATAGTCAATGGGTATCTCCACTTGTCATAGTTCCCAAGAAAAATGGTAAGTGGAGGATATGTGTAGACTTCCGAGAGTTAAACAAAGACACCCATAGTGATTATTTACCCTTACCATTTATTGATCAAGTGTTGGATACCTTGTCCGGAAATAAGTATTTTTCGTTCTTGGATGGGTTTAGTGGTTATAACCAAATACAAATAGCACTCGAAGAAAAGGAGAAGACCACTTTCACCTGCCCATGGGGTACCTATTCTTATAGGGTGCTCCCTTTTGGACTTTGCAATGCCCCTGCCACTTTTCAAAGGGTTGTCCTAGCCATTTTCTCTGACTTGACCAATGATTGTGTGGAAGTCTACATAGATGACTTTACAATCCATGGAAAAGACTTCCAACAAGCTTTGACCTAGAAAAAGTCTTGATTAGGTGTAAGGAAACTAACCTTTCCTTAAGAAATGAAAAGTAAAAAATTATGCTTACTGAAGGTATTGTTTTGGGACATCACATTTCTAGTTCTGGAATGAGAGTTGATCCGGCAAAAATTTATATTATTCAACAATTCAGAATACCTTCTTCACAAAAGGAAGTTCGCATCTTTTTAGGGCATGCTGGATACTATATAAGATTCATTCTGAATTTTACAAGATTAGCTACCCCTTTATTCAAGTTATTATCTAAAGAAGCCGAATTTAAGTGGGATGATGAATGCCAAATATCTTTTGAAATTCTAAAACAAAAATTGTCAACTACCACTGTATTAAGAGGACCAAATTGGTCCCTTCCTTTTCATATCCGTATCAATGCCTCAAACAAATCCCCTGGGGTAGTTATTGGACAAAGAAAAAATCAAATGCACTATTCTATTTACTTTGTCAGTAAAAATCTATCTCCAGCTGAAGTTAATTATATGGTCACAGAAAAATAATTGCTAGTTGTAGTCCATGCTATCAATAAATTTAGACACTATATTACAAGATATCAAGATTTTGTACACACTGATCATTCAACCATCAAATTATTAATGAACAAACCTGTAACAAATCCTAGACTTACAATATGGCTATTATTATTACAAGAGTTTAATATCAACATTATTGATAGACCTGGTAAGGATAATCTTGTGGCTGATTTCTTATCTAAAATGATTCATCTGGGAGATAATGCACCAGTAGAAGATAACTTTCCTGATGAAAATTTGTTTTCTATTTCTACATTCACTCCTTGGTATGCAGATGTAGCTAACTATATTTTGACAAAAAGGATGCCTCAGAAATTGTCTCCTAGAGAAAAATAGAAAGTAATTTAGCTAAGTGCAAACTACATGTGGCACAATGATTGCCTCTACAAAACAGGACCAGATTTGGTAATCAAGAGATGTGTAAGGGAAGATGAAATTCATGATATTCTGCAAGCCTACCATGGTGGTCCTTCTGGAGGACACTTCACAGATAAGAGGACCTCTTACAAAGCTCTACAATCTAGTTATTACTAGCCTCATATTTTCAGAGATGCTAAAACCTATGTATCCAATTGTGATGAATTCCAATGAATGGGTAAGCCTACTGCACGAGACCAAATACCACTTCAAGCCCAAGTAGTTATTGATCCTTTCGATAAATGGGCATTATATTTTGTAGGGCCCATTAACCCTACATCTAAAAAGAAAACGTATATACTTGTATGCATCGATTATGTGACTAAATGGGTTGAAGCAAAAGCTTTACCAGCTGCAAGTGAACAATCAGTGGTAGATTTCCTCTTTAACGACATCTTTACTAGATTTGGTGTACCTCGCAAAATTTTGACTGATCAGGGAACTCAATTTACCTCCCATCTAGTCAAAGTTGTTACAGAACAATACCAAATCAAACACAAGAAATCTACACCCTACCATCCACAGAAAAATGGACAAGTAGAATCTACAAATAAAGTTATTGAGTCCATTCTTACCAAAACAATATAGCTACACCACAAGGATTGGGATGACAGATTATTAGAAGCCTTATGGGCTTATAGAATCACCTGGAGGAGTACAACATGACATACACCCTACAAGTTGGTGTATGGGAAGCAAGTGCTTCTTCCCATAGAATTTTAGATCAAAACCTTCAGGACTGCAGTACAAGTTGTCATGAACTTACATGAATCCCAAAAAAAAAGACTCTTGTAGCTTAATGAGTTGGACAAAATTAGGCAGGAAGCACTTCAAACAACCACCCTCATTCAAGAGCAGAGAACAAAATGGCATGACAAGTATCTGAAAAAGAAAAATTGTCAACAAGGAGATTGGGCCCTGTTGTATGACAACATATTCAAGAACTTCAAAGGTAAGTTAACTACTCGTTGGATGGGACCTTATGAAATTGACACTGTCTATGATAATGGTTCAATCAGGATAAAGAAAATTGATGAACAACAGACACCACTACTTGTGAATGGTCACTGGTTGATAATTTATAACAAACCCCTGTCAAAAGAGGAATTTCTGACTCGTATACTACAAAATTTAGATATGCAGGTGATCAGTAAGGAAGGAGACCCTCCTACTGATCCAAATTAGTTGATTGGTTTATTAGAAACTTTTGTACATAGGTGTGGATCGATTTTTGTTAATAAGATGAAGGTAACAAGAGATTCTTACCTCCTTTTCTTTTACTCTCGCAATTTTTTGGTAAGTAGATTTATATAATTTATTTGATCCTTCATGAACTTGCTAAACATCAGTTTGTAGGCATCAACAATACTCTGTTCTGATCCAGTACCAACAATGCTGCTTTGGTACCAGAAATATTGTTCTAGTTTGATACCAACAGTCCTGTGTTGTTTGGTACCAGAAGTCTGCCTTCATACGGTACTATCAGGACACATTACCTAATTTACAAGGCATGCTACACATCTTTCAAAATATTATGTCAACTAATATGAATTATGAAGCCATGCCACAACTACTTAAGCTCGAACCAAGAAGCCGAATGCAACATCAAATGGCAGCCCTTGTGAAGCGATAATTTCTTTTGGTTCTATTGCCAACAAAAGGGAAGTATATTTAATTTCTTTTTGTTCTGTTGCTAGCTAAAAGGAAGTATTTTAATTTCTTTTGGTTCTGTTGCTTGAAAAGAAAAAAAGAGACACAATCTTTACCTATGATTGTTCAAAGAACCATAATCCGCTTCAAAGACTAGAAGTTGCCTTTATCCAGTATTTCAACATGACTAAAGGGACAAAAACGTATATTAGCCTACAAGTAACTATCTCACCCTAACTAGACTTCCATAGTATTCATTGGATTATCTTTACTAAAGAGTAACATATGAGTATATGAACACTCTCTATCATGGGCACACTAGGAAAACTTTTATGGAAGAGGATATATCAGTACCCTAAGGAAACTTTAGGTCATTCTCTTATGGAAAAACTCAGGAAAACTTATACATCTGGATCACTCTAAAGAAATAATGTGCATAAAATAAGTTTATCTTTCCTTCAGACAAATATTTAAAAGACATTCAAAGAAGAGAATATACCTTCCAAGCCAATACCATCCCAACCTGTAAAAAGGTTTTCAGACAAGCCTCCCCTGTCACTGTGCAAATCACTCTTTAATAAAAACCAAAATAGGTGACTATGGACAAGAAGCCTCTGATGGAAAAAGGGTTTAAGAGACCAACCCCCCGGGATACTGAACAGGTTTGCTGGCAGCGGGTATCGGTCTATGGTATGACTAGGCAAACCCATTAGGGTACTGAACA
>SNQJ01S0053963.1:55599-75926 GCA_010110895.2 Picea sitchensis
GTGCTCGAAAATGGTTGAGGGCAAAATCACATCAAAGCATGAATATGAAGCATGTCTAGTAATGATAGGCCATGAATGTACTTCGCCCTTAAGAAAATCATGAACTTATCTTGTGTCATGAACCATGATCCAACATCAAATTCACCACTTAGAAGTCCAATCACCTATCCCAAAATGATGCTTTGACACCCAACGTCTTGTCCTCATCATTACATTAACAGGTAGAAATGAAATGGCTTATCTGGTGGCGAAGCCATCTATATAAACCTCATCCGGTCTTAAATTTTCCTTGTGGCATCCTTACTTAAACTTACCATTCACATTTTCAATGCCATCACCATATTCCCTTGCCATTACCTTTCTCCAGTTCCAAGCTTATTCCTCTCCACGATCTCCGGTACCAAACCCTTACCCTCATCAATTGACTAAATCCTTGTGCTACAACCCAATTCTTCTCTCACAATTTATAACGATGGTCATAAGTAGACATGAACCAATTTTCCAAATTTATAGAGAGACTGAGGAGTTCCAACTGTGTTGAGAGAAGTATGTTAGATCGGGTTGGATTCCATTTTTGGAGAAATTCATAGGCTGGCATGAGAAGATATCTCACGAATTTATTCAAGGTTACGATGGAGAGATTGCACATATAAGCAATCTACAACTGATAATCAATGAAGAAACCTTAAGGGAGGTCACGAGATTACCTAACAGAGGAGATAAATACTTCAAAGGTGTAGGAATCAACAAACAAATGTGCCAACAATTTTTGAAAGAGGACCATCAACACCCTAATTGGAAAAAGGGGATCCCTAGGAACTATATAAAGGAAGAGTATCATCCAATGATTGCCAGTCTTCAACGATTCCTCACTTGTGAGGGAAGGTATGCTATGACCTTCATATATCATCTTAGGCTTCTGTTACACTTTGAAGGAGGCCCTGAAATTTATTTCCCATATTTTCTATGGATGAGTTTGAACAAAATTGTAAGAGGTGTCAAATCCCTATCCAAAACTGAGAAGACTAGCATTTACCATCAAGGTCTTATTAAAATGTTAGTTTTACATGAGATTAGGAAGCAGAGGATTAGTTGTAAAGTCTTTATCACTCAACACCTTCCCACAAAAAACAAACCTGTAGAGGAATCCCAACGTGCTCCAAAGAAAAATAAGGAACCTCAAAAGAAAAAGAGCAAGAAGGATAAGGCAACTCCATCATCACCTAGAACAGTGAGCCAACACAAAAAATCTAGTAAACAAGAAGGGCCCTCTTCAACAGTCAATAAGAATTTTAAAAGTTAAGAATCAAAAGGTAAAACCAAATTAGTAGAGGAGACTTCAACAATAGAACTTAGGGAGAAGGGCCATAAGACAAAAATTGTAAGAACAGGGAAGAACAACTTAGAAAATAAAAGTGAATAGTCTATAGAGAAATCCCCTGTAACCATTCCACAAATAGAAAAGAAGAAAATGAATCCTGTGAGCACCCCTGATCTAGTACCTCCTTGTAAAAGAACCATAAGGAGAATGGCCAAGAAAGGGAAGGAAATTTCCATTCCTCATACACATGAAGATCCAATTGATATTACCTCTCCTTATGAAGACTTATCAGTCCAAGATGACATCCCTAGTTTGACCGAGGAACAAGCTACTATTACTTTATGTGGGATGGGGGAGGAAGTGGAGGAAAGAGAATGCATCCAGCCAGTAATAATGGAGTCAACAAGGACCTTAAAAAAAGAACAGATGAAGAAAAAGATTGAGGAACTGCAAAAACAGAATGAGGAACTCAAACAAGAAGTGAAAGAATACCAACTATTGGACAGGTATATCAAAAAGGAAAACATGCAATTGAAAGAAACCAGCCAACAACTTCAAGATGACCATGAAGAGACTTATAATAAGATCAAGAAGGTACTACGACTCCTAAAATAGGTTAGGGTCATCAAAAGGGAGCTAAAAGAGGAATCCTCGGCCATCAACATCATTGATCCACAAAAGTAAAAATTGTAGTCTCAAGTTTTGAAAAATTTTGGGTTTGTTTTCAGTTGCATGAGGACATGCAATGGTTTTTGCATGGGGGAATGTTGAGACCCTAAATTGACATCCCCACTACCCTATTTTGCTCCTCATCTATACCTTTTTAGCTTACCTAAGCTTGGGTAAACAACAAATAATACTACCATTAGCCGTTGATAAGGTCATAAGGTAAAGTATAATTAATTCATGCATTTTTGTGGTATTATTGAGATAGGAGATTAAATGTTTCATGTACTAATGCTTCAATTTTCCATGTATAATATTTGACCTCTAGATAAGTCTAGCCTTCCTGTACTAGCTCAGTTATTCGGTACTTGTGCACCGAATTTCCACTGTCTGAATCTAGTACCAAGCGCACCTTCTATGCAGATCTGGTAATGAATCTCACCTGTCATGATCCGGTACCAAAGGTCGTAGACTTTTGTGATCCAATACCCCATTTGTGCACTGTTTGGATCTGGTACCATCTACTTGTTATGATCCGGTACCATTTCAGGAAGTCGTATGTACCAAGTTTAGCTCCAGATTGTAACTAAGACAATTGTTGGATTATTATTGAATCATAAATGTTTTAGCAAGGATATGATAGGATAGTTTGTTGTTGCTTCATCCTCATGCACTTCGTGTCATGAGGATGAAGTTTAGAATATGTAACCGAATAATTAAACTTAACAATTGACTGATTTGCAAACGATTTCACCTCCTTGTGTTTCATGACTAAGATTGTTTAAATAGTCATGGAAAGGATGGTGGAACAAAGTGGAGAGTTAGCATAATACAGATGTGAAGCAACATTATATATTGCAGAAAATATTCTGGGTGAATATTAATATAAGGATGTCATTTATCACTATGCCTTGATCGTCTATAATTGAATGTGAGCTGATTTGTTAGCATAGTTTGATTCTATGTTTTGTAGTTTGAGTGGGAGTAATGTGTGGGTGGAAAACAAGTTTACTGTAGACTCCAGTCGCTGACTTGTTGAAGCAGCAAGGGCCCACTGCCCAACAAAGGTCAGAACCTTCATAGATTAGTATTAGCATTTGCTTTCAATAGTATGAATGTTAGATTAGTTGAAGCTTTAATTCCTTCAAATGATAGCAGTACAGTTTAGACTAGAATTTTAATTATATGATCATTTAGAGAGATTTACTCACTCTGTTTTGCATATGCTCTATTTTTATGAATTTGATTTTGTTCCATAGACATGAATGTTGGCAGCAGTAGTCAAACATATTTGAAGGAGAACTAGTGAAGTTTACAATAGCACATTGTGAACTACAAGATACTCAGTATATTGACTATTGAACTACCCATGCTATGTCTTGATGATTGATGTTTGATTTCCCTTTTAGAAGTGTGGTTGTATAGTTAATTCTATGGGTCAGATAGAAGAGTTGATCTATCAAAAGAACTCCATCTCAAGCTTTCATGTGCCATAATGGAGTAGATAGCCTCTCCGTGAAAGACAACCAAAGTGCATTTCGGTTTGCTAGTTTGTTTTGTTCCGAGCATACATAATATAGAATAGTTCTATACTCATGACATTATAATTACCTTTCTTACTGGTGTCTTGTAACTATGTTGATTATGAATCCCGAATTGATAATTAATGAATGCATTATACTAAACATGTAAGCAACACAACAACCAATATCCTCAATTGTCGGCTGAGAATTATCGATCACTAGGATCGAAGGTCCAATAGATGAATTAGGACTAGCATGCACAAAGGATAAATTATCAAACGTCACTATTTTCCCTTCGTGAGGAAAGCATACGACATGATCATAGTCATGGCATAAGTCCAATTACTCCCTAGTAATAAATTATAGTCAAGGGGTGCATCAACCACCTTGACATCCACCTTCACTGTCTTTCGACTTATCTAGATTGAAAATGCAGGAAGCATTCCGTGGGATTGGAAGTAATGACCATAAAATTTGGTAAACATAGTCATAGATTGCGAGAGAGTTGGAGATCCAATGTATTTCCAACATGTTAGGGGCGTCATGCACGTTGCAACACCCTCATCAATAAAAAATCATTTGATGGTATATTTCGAGTAATCCACATGGATTTGAAAGGCCATGTAAGTAAGGCTTGACATCCATGACGTCAAACTTGATAACCTTTGATCCACACAGGTCTAGAGCTCCTATCATAGATGAAAAGGCATTCCTATGTGAAGGAAACGTCTGGAGAACCTTCAAAGATGGAATCACACAAGGGGTTTGACCCATATCTTTGACAATCGAATAGTTTTGGGAAGATTTGGAATTGGGATTGTGGGAAGAGTGTTTTAGTACTCTTTTTAGAATGTGAGGTGGAGGCTCTGTCTCTTCTATATACAAAGGTGTTTCCATAGGAAAGGGAGACTCTGGACCTGTAAGAGTCTGTGAAGAACCTTAATAATGAGATTGAGTGGCTACGTCAATATGAGACTTGACCGTATTAACAAATAGATAGTCACCTTCATGTGCCAAGGGGTTTTTATTCCCACTCAAATCATTTCTAGTGTTGGAGGACACCGAATCCATGTGCTAATTATGTGGAAACATAATGGTCAATACAGCAGGTAGTTGAGATAAGAGCCTTGAGGCTTCCTCAATGTTGGGGCATAGGTGGGTAAGGTGATCATATTTAAAAATTTTACAAGGAAAATTCACCTTCCTTGATTTTGTTATTATTTCTCCCACCCTTACGATTATTACCTATTCATTTCTTTCTATTCCCTCTTGGTTGTTGGTTACCATTTGGGTTGGTCGATGATTGTACATAATGCACATCCTCCCACTAAGTGGGAGTGGAGGACGAAGACAAATCTTGTCCTGCTACAGACTGGCTTAGAGGAAACTCCTTCAATTCGTTCATGACTTGTAGACTTAGCATTTGCAGAGCCTATGATGCCATTGGCATGAGGCCCAAGAATGTTTCTAGGGTCGTAATTTGAACATGATGCATCCTGAATAATTTCATATAACATCCCATATTGAGCATATATGAGGTCCAATTACTAGGCTTTGAAAATAGCTTCCTCCTCAGATGTTACCATGGATGTAGAAACATCCTTCGAAATATAAGGAAATAGGGACATAAGGAACCATTCAAACATAAACTTTGGAGGAATTTAAGCTTTAATCAACCTCTTCCATATACACCTCTCTTGGATATGGTCCAAGATATGTGTGTCTTTATCTTGGAGAAGGGCCGACAGAAGTTCTATGTTGACGTCATAATAAATCGACAATTTGAAGTGGTTGGGAAAGACCATGTTAGGGACCTAACCCAACACATAGGTAGAATAATATGTTTCCATGTAATAAAGGTCAATATTAATAATTCTTAGAAATAAGGAAGAATAAGTCCAATGTAAGAAGACGTAATAGAAGATTCCACTTCTAGATGGATCTTCCTCTAGATTGTTCTTCTGATAGACATATTTAATATAAATAGGAGTAGAGGGTATGAGAATTTTTATCTTGGATATTATTGTAATATAGCTCTGCTCTGCTGGAGGTTTCCCCCTCGAATAGGCAAGTGAACATTGCTCTCAGTAATCAAAGTGCTCTTTCTGATGTTATTTTGTTATTATTTTGGTATTATCGTGTTATTCTGGCTATATTGTTGTTAATCTTCCATTTATATCTATTTATTTTTGTTTTGCATACTTTTATGTCTGGAATATTACAAGTGGTATCAGAGGACCTTCCTCGGATGAAAATTGTGGGTTAAATTTTTATTTTTTTTAGGGTAGAGACGTATTTCGGTGTCTTTAAGCTACATGGATTTGTCATTATGTGCATAAACCCATGGTCGGGGATTCATAGACGCAAAAATAAAAGTGGTACTTAAGAGAACATATTTTTTCCACCCTTGTATGATCTAGGTGGATATCTATGGCCACCCACCTTTTTCGACTGGCTCAAAACAGTTTTCTGGCAGTTTTGGCAATTTACTATTTTTAGCAGGTTTTAACTTCCAGGGCCATTTTGAGAGAAAAAAATGAAGTTTTTTCAATATATAGGTTCTCAATGATAGAAAAATGCATGATTGATCCCCCAAAATTAATCTCCTCGATGATACCTTTCCAGCGAGCTATCATATGCCTAAAAGGAAGATCGTATGCAAAAGTTACGACCCTGGGAAGTTGATGTACTAACTTACCCAAATGGGGCCCTCATGACTTTTGGCGCTTCATCTCCTAGGGTTAGGTTTTTGGATGTCTAGGGTTTTTGGCATTCCTATTTATTGTAAAAATTCCTTCAGAGCCTCATTGTACTCATCTTCTTGCGAATGCGAGTAGCCGTCACATCTCTTCTCAAAGATAAGCTGCCACCATTCTAGCGAGTCTTTCACTCTATATTTTTACAGTCTTTGTACATTTCGTTCATTAATAGAAATCATGTATTACTATATATCTGTGTTTATGGTTTCATATTTGAAACATTTATGTTATATTATTGAAGATCTATGATATCTCTGTGCATTTCTTTATTATATCTCTGATCTCATTTCGTGCCGAAAATAATCCGAATCAGTGGTATCAGAGCAGGTTGTTCTTGATCGATTTTTTTTTTCAGTGCATGTCCACGACGAGGTCCGAGTATAGAAATTTAGGTCTCGAGCTTGTCTCTCTTGAGGACAATCTCTCTTGCACACCCAAGAAACCCTCAATGGTGGAAGAAAAGAAAAATGACGGAGCAGACGATTCTATCAGTCTGTTGCTTGAGCAAGCTATCACGCAACAGAGGGATGAAATGATGGAGAATTTTTCCCACATCCTTCAATGCCTACCGATAGAAACATACACATCTTCATCAAGAGACCACTTTGGAGAGACCTCCCCTTTCAAGGTACAAGTTAATTTTGATATTCCTGTATTTGAAGGACAGATAGATGCAGAAGCCCTAAACAAATGGTTAAATATGCTAGAAGGTTATTTCTCTATTCACAAATTTTCCGACAAAGAAAAGATCACCTTTGCACTCCTTAAATCTCTTCCCCATGTCAAACATTGGTGGGAAAATTATTGGGAGCAGAGTTCAACAGAGGAGTCTGAAATATATGGGCCCGATCCCACTTGGTATTTTTTTGTGGATGCGGTAAAGGAACAATATTACCCTATTGGAAACTATGAGGACCAGTACATGAGATGGACCACACTGCGGCAAGAGAGGGGCCAAGCAGTTTTGGAGTTCACTAATACCTTCCATGCCTTGTGCACCAAGATGGGTATCAAAGACTCTGAGTGACATTTGGTTCTAAAATATCGTGGGGCTCTACACAGATACATCTAGACTGAAATGGATTTTCTGGACATCTCATCACTCGGTGTTGCTTATCGATATGTTGTTAAAATCGAGCATAAATTTAAGCACCAGAACAAACAAGATTTCGTATATACAAATCMGCAACAACCAAAGTATGACAAAGACAACCCTAACAAACGGTCTCCCGAAAACCAGTCCAAGACATAGGAAAAGAAGGGTCATGGGAAGACAATGAAGGACACCAAAAAATGTTGTGATTTCCACAAAATCCCCTGGCACAACACTGATGAATTTCACTCAAAACAGTCATTGGTGGCCGATATCAAAGATAAGGAGCTGAACCCTGATTCAGAATCTGATTATGAAAATACTGGTAAAGGACAGATCATTGATGCATACCCCACTGCTATTGTTACAACTGCAACAATTCAACCAAAAGAACCAACAGATCCTGAAGAGGGGGAGCGCCTTTTTCATTCACAAATGTGGGTGGAGGGGACTCCGCTTCATTTTATTGTTGATAATGAAATCCAGAAGAACCTCATCTCAGTAGAGGTCGTCAAATAGTTGGGATTGTCGAAAACACCACACCCACAGCCATACAACATCGGGTGGCTTCACCAAGGATGAGATCTCCATGTCATCCAACAATGTTGATTGTCATATGACATATATCCCTTCAAGGACGAGGTATTATGTGATGTTTCCCCACTATATGTCTGTGATGTTCTCTTGGGCCAACCATATATGTGGAGACACCATGTTGTTTATGAGTCTTGACCCCGTAGTGTCATTGTTACTTTGGGGGATCATCTCTACAGAATACCAGATGTAGTTCCAGCTATTGTTCCACCTAAAAAGTGTCGCAAGGTAGTATCTCATACTGCAAAATTTAGCTTCTTCACAATCTGTTCAAAAGGGGAACATAAGGACACTCCAACCACTACAGCATCGCCCCCTGCAGCTTCTATCCAATAGAAGTAGGTTGAAACGGTTGTAGAAAAGTGTAAAGATTCCTTCTACACACCTTCCTCCCATGTAGTTCCACTTGTTGAACAACCTCATCTTCAACAGGTTCATGATAGACTTCCACAAACTAAGCAGCGCAATGTCACCAACAATACAAGCAGCTCACCAAGATGCAGATCCAGCAAATGCTTTTCCCTCTCCCCTGGGAACTCAACTCAATGGAGACCATTACTTCCTAGGGAGGGAGGATTGATCTAGGTGGATATCGGTGGCCACCCACCTTTTCCGACTAGCTCAAAATAGTTTTCTGGCAATTTTGGCAATTTACTATTTTTAGCAGGTTTTAACTTCCAGAGCCATTTTGAGGGCCTAAATGAAGTCTTTTCAATATATAGGTTCTAAATGATAACCAATGGAAATATTTATCCCCCAAAATGAATCTCCTCAAAAATTCCTTTCCAACGAGCTATCATACGCCTAAAACGGAGATCGTATGCAAAAGTTACGATCCCGGGAAGTTGATGTACTAACTTACACAAACGGGCCCCAGATGACTTTTGGCGCTTCATCTCCTAGGGTTAGGTTTTTGAATGTATAGGGGTTTTGGCATTCCTATTTATTGTAAAAATGCCTTCATAGCCTCATTGTATTCATATTCTTGCGAATGCGAGTAGCCGTCACATCTCTTCTCGGAGATAAGTTGGCACCATTCTAGCGAGTCTTTCACTCTGTATTTTTACAGTCTCTGTACATTTCTTTCATTAATAGAAATCATGTATTACTATATATCTTTGTTTATGGTTGCATCTCTGATAATTTTATGTTATATTATTGAATATCTATGATATCTCTGTGAATTTCTTTATTATATCTCTGATCTCATTTTGTGCCGAAAATAATCCGGATCATTGTAACCCCTGTTGGTACCCCTTCGAGTGGTAGTGCATCAGACAACACTTGTATACAGATCGGCCTAGATCTCCTGAAATCCTCCGTATATAAACTTATCAATCACTTGAATTCTATATTTCCACTGAGAACAACACTTAGGAAGATACCCTCTAGTACCTGGGTAGTTAGGTAGTACGACTAAGGGTACGGTATAGCCTCCTTAGTTGGTGCCGTGAGATATTGGGTCGAGTAATACTATTGGATGCCACACATATATCAGAGAGCTATAGCAGAGGGAAAACCCTTGTATGTAGAACCCTTGAATACCCTAACCCTTTGGAAGGAAATATAAATAGAACCAACAAAATCTATTGTTGTGCTACATTGTCTTCTGTATTCTGGCTGCAAAATTACTACACATTTCTTCCTGTTAAGCATTTCAGAATTTTGTCACTGCAGTATTCTTCAGGTTGGATTATAAATCCATAGGAGTAATACAAAATGAGTATAGTGGTCCTGCTGGCACAGTTATTTGGTACCTATTCCATTGGATTCCCCTCTTCTCCCTGATCATAGTCATACCCTTCATTTTTAATCCTTTTTGTTTCAGTGGACCCAACTCCTTCCCAATTTACCTATTTTTTCATCTATTCCATTATATTCCCCTTCAAGCACTGATCATTGTAGTACCTATCACTTATAAGTCCTTTTTTTGTGGTCCCACCCACCCATTTGTTTCCTTACACTTCCCCTCTCCAAATGGTCACCACTCGCAACCAAGTTCTCCAAAATTCTGTCAATCAAGCCCATGTCTCCATTGAACATCTCACATCTCAGATGGATTCTGCCAATTCCCCCATTAACACCTTGGAAGACAACCTCACAACCCAATTGGTCTCCCTCTAGACTATTTTCAATCAATTTTTGAAACTCCCTATGGGTCCTTCTTCATCAACACAACCCAATGTTGTTGATTCCTCTCAGCCTCCACATTTTCACTCCAACTCCTCTCATCATGAACCTTGCCTTCCTTGCATAGAGGTCAATAAATTTGATGGATTTGATCCTACAGGTTGGGTCACTCAAATGGAGCATTATTTTTCTCTGCATGGTATTATTGATGACTTGGCTAAACTTCACTATGTTGTCCTCTATCTAGATCCTGAACAATGAAAATGGTGGAAATGGCGAAAAAATTCATGCCAGGGGTATATTTCCTAGACCTAGTTTGTTGTTGAGCTCTATGCCTTCTTTGATACTAATACCCACTATCTAGGTCATTTGACTAAGTTGAAACAATCATGAACAATGTAAGACTTCATCATTGCTTTTGATCATTTGGCCTTTCGAACAGAGGGCATGTCAGATGCGTTCTTCCGTGAATGCTTTATCAGTGCTCTCAAGGATGAAATCTGATCCTAGTTTCTCATGACCCGCCCTCCCACTTGGTTGGAATCTACTCAATGTGCTAAATATTCCCAACACATTATTTTTTCCCAGAACAAAAAACCCCCTTTTGTTCCTCTCCCTCGTCCCTCTAATCATAACCCCATTGTTACTCCCCTCAAGGTCCAGAAACCAACTAGGGATGAAATGGTTGAACGCCAACTAAAGGGTATTTTCTATAACTGTGATGAAAAATATTTTTTGGGGCACAAGTGTAAGGAACAAAAAATATTTATGTCCATCTCAGAAGATGTTCCTAAAGAGGATGTGACAATTCCCCTTGTTGAATAACCCTCCCTTCTCGATGCCACCTAAGAGGCTACTGACCCACTTGAAGTTGACCCACTTATTTCCTTGCATTCCCTCACTAGATTCTAGCCCCCCAAACGCTCAATCTCATCGGCTACATTAAGCATAGCAAGGTCATGATCCTTGTTGATAGTGGTAGCACCCACAATTTTATTCATCGTCACATTTCCTAGGAAACCAATTGCTATATTCGTGTTGTCAATAATTTTCAAATCATGATAGCCAATGGTGGGTCCATGAAATGTGGTGGGTGGTGTGAAAATGAATGTATTCAAATTGGACATTACCAATTGAAATCTCATATGTTTCCCATTGACATGGAAGGTTGTGACATTGTGCTAGGTGTTGAATGGTTACGCACTTTGGGTTCCATTCTTATGGATTATAAGGAATTAAACATGCAATTCCAACATGAACGAAAAAATTATCAATTCCAAGGTCTCACAGTTGGTTCTCCTAAGATCATTAGTTCCCATCGTATGGAAAATATCCTCAAGAAATTCCACTCCGGTATCATTGCTCAACTCCATTATATTCAAGTTGTTGAGACACCCTATGTGCATCTTGACCTCCAAGCTATCCTTTCCAAACATCAAGATATTTTTTCCACCCCTCAGAGACTTCCTCCTTCTCGTGGTGTTCATGATCATTCCATTACCCTTGTTCCTGGCAGTGTTCCTCCCAATGTTCGCCCTTATTGCCACCCCTTTGCCCAAAAGAATGAAATTGAGAAAATAGTGCAGGAATTGCTCCAAGAGGGTGTTATCTACCCTAGTACCATCCCTTATTCTTCCCATGTGGTCATGGTACTTAATAAAGAAGGTACTTGGCACATGTGTCCTAACTTTCATGCCCTCTATAAGCTCACCATCAAGGACAAGTTCCCCATTCCTGCCATTGATGATCTCTTGTATGAGCTGAGTGGTGCTTAGTACTTCACTAAACTTGATCTGCATTCTGGATACCACCAAATACGTATGCAAGAATATGACATACCCAAGACTTCATTTTGAATTCATGAGGGTCACTATGATTTTGTGGTCATGCCCTTTGGTTTGTGTAATGCCCCTTCTGCCTTCTAAAGCCTCATGAATCATGTATTCTGTCCTTTTCTCCATCATTTTGTCTTAGTTTTATTTTATGATATTCTCATCTATAGTAAAACTTGGTAATCTCATCTTTCCCATGTGGATCAAATTCTCCATCTACTCTCATAGCACTAACGTTTCCTCAAACAACCTAAATGTTCTTTTGGAACCTCGAAAGTTGAGTACTTGGGTCATCTTGTTGGCAAGGCCAGTGTCAGGGTGGATCCTAAAAATATTGAAGCTATGCAAGATTGGCCTCACCCAAAGACTCTCAAAAGATTGTTTGTATTTATGGGTTTAATAGGTTATTATCACAAGTTTGTTAAGAATTACGGAAAGATTGTGGCACCTCTCATTTCTTTGCTTAAAAATAATTATTTCACTTGGACTCCAACAACTGCTCAGGATTTTCAAACCTTCAAGATGGACATGTGCACCACTCTAGTCCTGGCCCTTCCTGATTTCAAAAAGAACTTTGTCCTGGAATGTGATTCTTTCAGGAAAGGAATTGGAGCCATCCTTATGCAAGAGGGTCTACCTTTATCCTTTACCAGCAGACAACTGTCAGAGAGAAATTTGGAAAAATCAATCTATGAAAAGGAAATGTTGGCTATTTTGCATGTTGTGGATCTTTGGCGCTCGTATCTATTGGGGAAACGCTTCCAAATTAATACAGATCATCAAAGTCTCAAGTATTTTCTAGAACAATGCCTTTCCTCCCCTGAGCAACAAAAATGGGTGACTTAGGTCTTTGGATATGATTATGATATCATTTTAAGAAAAGGAAAAGACAATGTGGTTGTTGATGCACTTTCCAGAAAATATGAAGATGAAGGGTCCCTTTTTTTCTCTCTCCTTCATTGTACCATATTGGATCCAAGTTGTTCTCCAGGAATGGCTACAAGATCCCAAAAGTTCACATCTGATACAATAATTGCAGTCCAATTGTCCAGTCTCCCCAGGGTACTTTTGGCTCAATGATGAGCTTTGATACAAAGTCTTTTTGTATTTAAGTACACAGTCAAAACTTAAATCGACAGTGCTTTCTGAGCTTCATGCTACACCCACAGCTGGGCATGAAGGGTTTACCAAAACTTATGACCGGGTCAAATGTTCATTTTTCTGGGATGATATGAAACAAGACGTTCGTAATTTTGTGGCTTAATGTGATGTGTGTCAATGGAACAAGGGAGAAACAAACAAATCTCCTGGCACACTACAACCACTTCCAATTCCACCTACTATTTGGCGGGGTATCTCTATGGATTTTATTGTTGGCTTACATAAATCATGAAATAAATCAGTCATCATGGTGGTAATTGATGCTCTTTCCAAGTATTCTCATTTCTATTCTCTTCAACACCCATTTACATCATCCACTATGGCTCAACGTTTCATGGATAAGATATTTAAGATTCATGGCATACCGCATTATATTGTTTCTGATCATGACCCAACTTTCACCAGCAATGTTTGACATGAACTATTCAAGATCCAAGGAACCCAATTGCATCTCATCACAACTTATCATCCCCATACTGATGGTCAAACTGAAGTGGTCAAAAAATGTTTGGAAACATATTTGAGGTGTTTTCATTAGAAAGGAAAAATTAGTGGGATCAATGGTTACCACTAGTTGAATGGTGGTACAACACTTCTTACCATAAAGCTACCTGCATGACTCCTTTTAAAGCAGTCTATGGACAAAAGTCACCTTCAATTATCTCATATTTTCCAGGTGTCTCGAAGCTCCAGGAGGTTGACCAAATGATTACAGTTGGAGAGGCTATTATTCATACCCTCAAAGAGAATTTGGTCATGGCCCAGAATCGCATGAAGTAACAAGAAGATCAAGATCACTCTAAACGTCAATTTTTAGAAGGGGATCAGGTTTTTCCTCGACTGCAACCTTACAAGCAAAATTCCCTCTGGGTTGACCATTGTTAGAAACTAGTGCCCAAATTTTATGGTCCTTATATAGTTCTCAAGCTTGTGGGACAAGTGGATTATCAATTATCTTTGACCAGTCATTCTAAGCTCCATCCTATTTTTCATGTTTCCTGCTTAAAGAAGGTGATTAGAACTAAGTGCCAAACTCAAACCAACCTTCTCGAGTTGGATGAAGAAGCTTGCATTTGGCTACATCCACAAACAATTTTGGACCAGTGTGAGCATCGTCTGCATTAATGAACCATCAAGGAAGTGTTATTCCAGTGGAAAGATACAACTCCAATAGATGCCACTTGGGAACCAACTACTATTCTGCAACAATTTCCTCATCTCAAGCCTTGAGGAAAAGGTTTTTTTTCAGGGGGCGTACATGTTAGGGACCTAACCCCTCACGTAATTAGAATAATATATTTCCATGTAATAAAGGTCAATATTAATAATTCCTAGAAATAAGGAAGAATAAGTCCAATGTAAGAAGAATTAATAGAATCTTCCTCTTCTAGAAGGATCTTCCTCTAGATTGTTCTTTTGATAGACATATTTAGTATAAATAGGAGTATAGGGTATGAGAATTTTTTCCTTGGATATTATTGCAATAGAGCTCTTCTCTGCTGGAGGTTTCCCCCTCGAAGAGGCAAGTGAACATTGCTCTCAGTAATCAAAGTGCTCTTTCTGATGTTATTTTGTTATCATTTTGGTATTATCGTGGTGTTTTTCTGGTTATATTGTTGTTCATCTACCATTTCTATCTATTTATTTATGTTCTACATAATTTTTATATCTGGAATATTACGCACCAAAACCATCTGATTAAAATTCATGTGCGTTCCCCTTGGTAACTCAATGTACCATTTAACTGCAACCCCCGTGAGGGCACGTTGAAATAGTATCAAAGGAATATAATCATCATTAAGATAATTGGATGAGAAACAAAGATGAAAAGTAGTAACATGATCACCCAGATCCTCACCATTCTTTCCCTTGAATTTCATAATATATGAAGGAAGCTTAATGGGGATGAGGGGGCATGACGGATCATGACACACTGGGTCATTCATTAATCTCAAAAAATATTGAAAATTAAGCATGGCCAAAAAAGGGAGTTGGGGTTGCGGTATCTGATCCCATTCTCTCGGGAAAGATTGATGTTGAGGGACTACATCCCATCCAAGGTTTTGGTATACACCATGTCCCTGTCTAGTATAGTAATATCCTCCTCCAAATTGATTCATAAGAGGTTGCATGGGCACCATACCTGTAGGAATGGTATAATGAGGGTTATAAACATTTCCCCCAACTGGAGTGGCTCTAGGCTGGAGGTTTCCCATAGCGTGAAACTGACTCCCCCCAAGTGGAAATTCATAGGATAGAGGTGGATTCATCATAACAAATGTGTTAGTCAGAATCAACGTGGAGGAGGAAGGGGGAAAGGATGGAACATAGGCAATAACTTGTCCTCCTATTTGGGGATATAGTAGATAAAAAGGGGCCTCCCTTACTAGAGTAGGTATGGCTCGCCCAAGAGGGGTTTGTGACTCCCTTCAAAATATCGGAGGTATCAAAATCAGTTATAAGGGCCCTCATGGGATTAACAATGCAGTTGGTCAGATCCCCTCGAGAGGTAATCCTCCATAAAGGTTGTGTGTTGTCTGACCCTTATCTGACTTAGGGTAATTGTAGACTAACCCCTGCAAGTAACCTATGTGGTTACCTATGTCAAGAAAATAAAGCCACTACAATATAACCAATGCGCATGAGAAAATTCATAAGTTAGGTCCACCGTATGGGCAGGGTTACAAAGAATAAAATATTGAAATCACTGCCTCTCACAGAAGCAAAGGTATGAGAAATACCCCCAAATACGAATAGATACCTAGAAATATATCTTATTCTAAGAAGGTATTAGAGGGATATCTCTGCAACCAACTTCACGTGACCTCGTGCTTAACTCTGGTGTGAGCGGAGCATCCTGACATCACTAATTAGACAACGGATTTCACCACTCCATGTTCAGACACATTTGTTTAGTTTAATAGCCTTGGAGAATTTTACTCACAAAATCTTATTCCAAGGCCCTATATCTTATGCTTGTTTGTGTACTCTCAAAAATAAAATTATTTCTAATCAATTTTAATTAATCAACATAACTTTTAATGGAATTTTTTACTCAAGAGACGTGGTCATGAAACTAATGATGTTATGACTAAGAAAATCAAAGAAATGAATATGAACATAATGCTAAGTATAATCTTAAATTCTCAAAATATGGTAAGATTTTCAAATGCAACTTTCAATGCAACTCTACAATTTCAATAAGATGAAATATTTCCACATATTTCAAAAACAATACTAAAAAACCAAAAGAGAAAATGCCAAAATGCAAAATGAGAAAAATGTATTTTTTTTTGTATTTTCGATATAAAGAAATGAAAATGCAAGCATTGAATTTCAGCTTGATATACATACCCTACTACAAGAAAGTAGAGATTATCCAAGCAGGGTACTAAGAAGCAAACACTCAGACCAATATGCAAGGACAACCAATGAAAAATATGATAAGAAAGAAAAACCACCCGAAAATTCAACAATAAAAAGGTTTCCTATCACTCTACAAGCACTCAACAATTAGGATAAATACCCAAGAAGACTCAACAACCATCAAAAATCATATAATACTAAACACCAAACTCACCAAGTAAGCTTAAAAGGTTGATGTACATGATTGGTGGATAAAAAATCACATATGTACGCACCCTATAGAAAGACATCTCACATATGTAAGCATCTCTCAAGGAAAACCCCGCGTATATGTAGTAAAACACTTCCTGGGAAAGGGTTAATCCAAGAAACTCATATGCAATGTAAAAATAGGTTTTCGAGCAATCAGGCAACAAAGAAACTCAAGCTAATAGAGACAAAGTCAAGGAGAAAACCCTCCAAACCCAAAAACAAAAGATCAATCCCCAGTATGGTTGCCAATTTTGTTACAAGGAAAATCACTCTATGGCATGGGTTAAACAACAACAAATGGAATGACTGCAAAAATCAAATCTAATCTCAAGTATGCTATATAAATGAGAATGCTAACATGACAAGATAAAGATCCTACCTCATCTGGATGTTCGATGAAGACCTCCATTGAGCACGCAACTCAAAGCTTTATACCTACAACTTGTCCTCAACAACCAATATACACAAGCATATGGTGATAAGATATAATGTTAGCACCTACAATAGAATACTCCATTAACATTCATAACAAATGTGCCCATGGAATAATAATTCAATTATTTTCAAGATATCAAATGGACAAGAAAAGAGTATTTCTATTAAAAAATGATCAACATAAGTGTATAAGTGACAAACTTCCATGTCGACACGTCTTAGAACCGAGAAACTAAGTCCCTTCCAGTTAGGCCTCTACCACTTCAATACTCCACCAAAGGAAAGATTATATAAGAGAGACAATAAGGTTCTCCATCAAAGAGGGAATATCTTGTGGGATGAAAAATGTGTCCATACATTCAAGGATAAAGGGATGCAGACTCAATGTGAATTGAAAATTTCTCCAGAGTGTCTTTTCTCTCAAAATTGAATTCTCTCCCCCTCTACGGTTTGGATATGGCCCAATTTATAGCCTTCAAATGGAGTTGAAGGGCCGAGTCAGAACGTTTCCAGTGTATGGAAGGTCAAGGATCATGGATCCCATGACGTAACATGGAAACCTGACACAATTTTTAATTTTGAGCTCCAAACTCGATGTACGTGGGATGTAGTGGTGCAACCTATGTATACAGATGTTTTTTAACTTGTAGGGTGCATATATGTGGAAAAATAATATTTTTTGGCTCTGGGAAGTAAAAAAGAGGACTTCAAGTCTTCATAGGAAAATGGAAATGACATCGAAGAAAGATGCATGGCATGAGGAAAATGTTTCTATAACACTCCCGACTGTAGTGGGATTCCAAAAACAGCTTTTCTCTCTCACTTGATGGAACAAAAAGGTGGCCCAGATGGAACAACAATCTGTCTCGAAGATGGAAATTAGTGACAGCTATGTTTGCACCCAACATCTGGTAGGTGTTGGCAAATTTAGGATATGTCTTGTAGAGGTGGGGCCATCAGGAGGTCTCGTGGTCACAATAATATAACACTGTGGTAAGTGTTGTGACTGGAGGTTGGGTAAGGAAATCAATGATTCGGTTGGTACTTCCGATTTTATACTTGATTTTGAAGTGGAACTGTTGCAAATATGTGGACCACTTCTGAAGCTGATCATTCTGCAATTTTCCTTGTGTCTGCATGAACTGCAACAACTTATCATTAGTGTGGATGATTGTCTCCTTCCAGAGAATGTAATGCCTCTAATGGTGGTAGGCTTGCACAATGGAGTACATTTATTTTTCATAAGTAGGGTAATTACGTATGACATCTGATAGTGTCTCACTATGATAGGCCACGAGATGGATGTACTGAGTGATGATTGTTCCCACAACATAGTCTGAAACATCTGTCTCGATATGAAATGGTTGTTGTAGGTAAGGTAATGAAATCAATAGGGATGAGCACAAGCACTGCTTCATATCATCGAACACTTTTTGTTGGGACAAACCCCACACAAATTTTTCCTTTCCACCACCCCTTGTTATTTTCCTGAGGGCCCATGTGATATGGGAGAATCCCAACACGAACCTGCGATAGAAATTGGCAATTCCTAAGAAGATCTAAAGCTTAGTAAGCATGATTGGGGCTGGCCAGTCATGGATGACTTGGATCTTGGATGGATAAATATGCACACCATGCACATAAAAAATGTAGCCAAGGTATTGGACCTTTTCCATGCCAAAGGATCATTTTTCCAAGTTGGCATATAGCTTATGCTGTTGTAGAGTGTGTAGAACCCATTGAATATACTGCAATTGTTTTTCCCAAGTCTTGTTGTAGATGAGTATGTCATCCATATACACCACCAAAAAAGAATTAGTGAAATCCCACAAGATATATTCCATCATCCTCATGAAATTCACTAGGACATTTTTCAAACCAAAGGGCATGACCGTCCATTCAAAAAGACCTTTTTACTTGAAGGAATTTTTACATACATCTATCTATTCTATTGGAACCTGATGGTAGCCAAAATTTATATCAATCTTATTGAAGTATTTGGCCCCCTTGATCTGATCAAGGAGATCTTCAATTAGGGGAATCAGTTTGATCCAGGGGGATATCGGTGGCTACCCACCTATTCCAACTAGCTCAAAACAATCTCTGGCAATTTACTATTTTTAGTAGTTTTTTGGTTCCTAAACTTCTTCGGCCATTTTGAGGGCCTAAATGAAGTTTTTTCAGGATCTATCACCTTCATGATAGACAAAGGCTTTGATTGAGCCCCAAAAATGAATCTCCTCGATGATAAATTTTCAACGAGCTATCGTGCACCCCAAACAGATATCGTAAGACAAAGTTATGCCCCCGGGGAGTTGATACACCAAACTACCCAAAACGAGGTCCAAAAAACTGTTGGATTTTCATCTTCCGAGGTTAGGGTTTTGGATTTTCTTTATGTTAAAAATGCCTTTGAGCCTCATTTTAATGATAATATTCTTGCGAATGTGATTATACATCACATCTCTTCTTAGAGATAAGCTGCCACCATTCTAGCGAGTCTTTCATTCTGTATTTTTACAGTCTTGTACATTTCTCTCATTAATAGAAATTGTGTATTACTGTATCTCTGTGTTTATGGTTATATCTCTCATAAATATATGCTATATTATTGGATGTCTGATATATCTCTGTACATTTCATTATTATATCTCCACTCTCATTTCGTGCTTAAAATAATCCAGATCATAGGTATCGGTTCCTGACTGTGATTTTATTTAGGGTCGAGTAATCAATAAAGAGTCGGTAGGTCCCGTATTTCTTATGCACTAAAATGATTACACTTCCACAAGGTGATGAGTTGGGTCAGATGTGTCCCTTATGGATCAGTTCTTGGATTTGATGCTTTATCTCCTCATTTTCTAGCAGAGAGCGACAATAGACTAGCCCATTGGGTAGTGATGCATCGGGGGTCAGATCGATGGGATGATAACATGACAGTGCATAGGTACCCCAGTAGTTGATGAGAATATGTCTTTGTATTCTTTCAAAACCTTATCCACTTACTTTTGTTGTGTAGAGAGGTCAACCTCAGAGTTCATGCATGTGGTTGCAACCTTTCACTCACTCTAAGAGAGAATCACAAAGAAGACAAACTTCTCGATATGAGAAATGACCTTCCTGCATTACTTGTAAGAGATCAAGGAAATAGCACTAGGTGGGATTACCTCAAGTATCCTTTACAATTTCTTGTTC
>SNQJ01S0053963.1:76794-92828 GCA_010110895.2 Picea sitchensis
CTTGGTGCGCAAGGTATGGAAGACATTGGTGAACTCTGGCACTGTTTAGTCTATTTCATCTCATAGTGTGGTCCATATTGTATAAAAGTCATCATAACTTTTAATACGATAGTATTTTTCCTTAATAACATCCTTGAATGAACCCCAAGTGGGTGAAACTGCAAATAATGTGGATCCCTAAATTTCCTTTTTCTCACAAAAAGTCTCCCATGAATCTTTGACATGGGGGATAGCCTTGAGGAGCGCAAATGTAATATTTTCTCTGTCGGAATCATTGTAGATAGAAAAACACCCTTCTATAAGGTTTAACCATATATACGACATCTGCATCTATTTTACCTTCAAATAGGGGAATATCAAAATTGATCTGTAACTTGAAGGGGGTGGCACCTTCGCTTGAGGTGGATGGATCACTTGTCGACAACCATCGAAGGATTTGTGAAAAGTTGTCCATCATATCATTCCTATGTCACTCAATATTTTCCTTGAGAAACATTTTGAAAGGATATCCTATCTCGTTACCTTT
The DNA here is from genome assembly GCA_010110895.2 of Picea sitchensis. NCBI lineage: Eukaryota > Viridiplantae > Streptophyta > Pinopsida > Pinales > Pinaceae > Picea > Picea sitchensis. The sequence goes on from SNQJ01S0053963.1 coordinate 77,321, forward strand.
ATTTTCTCCCACCATGGGTAGTTTCTTAGGCGTGCGAGAGAAGTTTTCCTCAAGAGAAACAAGCTCGAGACCCAACTCTCTATACCTTCACCGCATCGGGGACATGATTTGAGAGAAACAACAAGGGTCAGACTTCTCTAATACCATTGATTTCAATTTAGGAGAGAAACGAAATGCAACCACAAATTTATAACATTAACACAAAGAAACAATGAACAATAACAAAGATATAGTAAAAATCGACTTCTATTAAATAAGAAATATGTTGAAAACTGTAAAATGATGACTAGAAAAAAGTTTGCTATAATGGTGGAAGCTTATCTTTGTGAAGAGATGTGATGGCTATGCTCATTCGCACGAACATGAGTACAATGAGGATCTGAAGTCCTTTTTACAATAAACATGACTGCCAAAACCCTAGACATCCAAAAGCCTAACCCTAGCAGATGAAGCGCAAAACGTCATGTGGGCCCCGTTGGGGTAAGTTAGTACATCAACTTCACGGGGTCGTAAATTTTGCATACAATATCCATTTAGGGTGAAATATAGTTTGTTGGAAAGGTTTTGAAGAGAATATTAATTCAGGGGGCTCAATCAGAGCCTGGACCTATCATTGAGGTTCCCGGGCGTGAAAAAATGCCATTTAGGCCCTCAAAATAGCCCTAGAAGTTCAAGAACGGAAAAACTACTAAAAATAATAAGTTTCCAAACAATTGTTTTGAGTCAGTTGGAAAAGGTGGGTGTCCATCAAGGTCTTCCTAGATCAATCATCCCCCCTTAGGAAGAAATTGCCTCCAATGCATTGAGTTCACCCATCAGATGAGGACATTCTATTGAATTTGGCCCTGGGTGAGCCACTTGCTTTGGTGCAGGAGATGCCATCCATTGACAACCCCATAAAGATAGATTCTATGTTGGAAATTTCCCTTGACCTATTTTTCCATGATCTAATTAGTGTATTCTTGTTCCATGCAGCTAGCATTGAGCTTTGTTGGTGCCAATTGTTCTGCTATCTCCGATGTGTCCAATAATGGAGGAAAATAAGGCCAAAGGAGGTCCACATTGAACACCGGGTGCAAGCCAAGGAAGGGGGAAAGGTTGATATTGAAAGAATTGTTACCCACAACCTTGGTGATTGTCTAAGGTCCATAACAGAGTGGAAAAATCTTACGATGAGGCCCTATAAGGAATTCTTTCTGCAAGTGCAACCAAACTTTGTCTCCCACCTAAACCTGGTGTGGCATGCAGTGTTGATCATGGTGTTTCTTGCACTTGGAATTGTACTTTTGTAAAATATCCTAAACCTATTGGCATATATGATTGATCCTCTCAATGAATTGAGTGGCTTTGTGAGCTTCAGTTGGAGAATACGATGAGTCTTACTGGGTGGCTTCAAGGGGTAGTGCAACATCCATGGGACCCAATGGTTGAATCCCAACCCCATATGAAAGGGGATGTGGTTGGTTGATCTGTGTATGGATATGTTTTAGTTGTGTTGAACATAGGCAAGAATCCGATCCCAGGTGCAAGGTGTAGATTTTAACCTTGTACAATATTACTGCAAACCGATTTTCAGTAAAAGAACATAAAAGATACAATGGGAAATACAAACATTACACAAATATTTTTCCCCTGGAAACTCAATCCAATAAAACCAACATATTTTATATTCATTCATCATGATACATTGTTTACAATACAATATTCATATAATATCCATCGAAATCCAAAACCCTAACCCAATGACTTGGATTAGTCAACAACCTTAATTCCTTAACTGGAAATAAAAAACCGTTGGCAAAAAAACATGTGCTGAAAAACCACCTAAATATGTGACATGTGTCTCGAGGTAGACATTACTACTTGTGCAACGAATATAACACATACCCAACATTATCCCACTTGTTGTTTTATTTGCATGCATGGTGTTATAGAGTTACATAGTCAACAATCCAAGGCATCAATGCCTGTGGATCATCTACACCAAGAGAACTTCTCAGTGCTCACAGATTTTTTTAATGAATCTGTAACATTCTTCAAAAGTGTCCACCTTCATCAACAATACTTTATTTTCTTCAACCATGTCTCTCACAAAGTGATATTGAATATCAATATGCTTTGTCTTTTAATGATAAGACGAGTTATTCACAAGAAACATTTCACTCTAACTGTCACAATCTATCCTTACAACTTGTTTTACCAACCCAATACCTGAACAAAATATTTCTAACCATAATTCTTCCTTACTTGCATGAGTGACTGCCATGTATTCAACTTCTATAGTTGAAAGTGTCAGTACAACCTGTCTTTTTCTCATTCAACTTATTTCTCCTCCAAACAGGTTAAACACATACCCACTTGTAGATCTCCTATGATCTAGATCTCCAGCACAGTCTTCATCCACAAAGCCATGTATATCTACCACTCTGTCCAATCCCGGTCTTCCTTGGCAGCAAAATCCATAGCTAGCAGTGCCATGCAAATACCTAAAAAACCCTTTTTACTATTGTCCAATGCTCCTTCCCTGGTTTTGACATATACCTGCTCAAAAATCCCACTGCATGTGCAATGTCTGGTCTAGTACAAACCATTGCATACATCAAAATGCCAACTACACTCACATATGGAACACAAGACATGTCCTCCTCCTCTTCATGTGTCTTGGGACACTAATACGCAGATAAATTTACACCAATAGGAATATGAACCATGGTTAGTTTACATTCCTGCATATTAAACCTATGAAATATTGTCTCGACATATTTTCTTTGATTTAACCATAGTTTCCTCTTTTTCCAATATCTTTTAATTTCCATGCCTAAAATGAAATTTGAAGCACCGATATCCTTCATGTCAAATTTAGAGGACAACTGATTTTTCACATCCTGCATAATGTCCTTGTTGTTTCCTATCAACAACATGTCATCCACATACAAGAAAAAATAAATCAAATGATCACCAATTAATTTAAAATAAACATAATGATCCTCTTTTCTTTTAAAGCCAAGTCCCATCATATAAGTATCAATTTTTTGATACCACGTCCTTGGTGATTGTTTTAAACCATACAAAGACTTTTTCAGCTTGCATACCAGCTCCTTCTTTCCCTTCACAACATAACCTTCTGGTTGCTTCATATATATTTCTTCTTCTAGATCCCCATGTAGTAATGTGTTAGGGTCCTAACCCGCACATAGGTAGAAAAATATATTCGGATTTAATAAAGGTCAATATTAATAAGTCCTTTCAATAAAATAGAATAAGGTGGATGGAAGAAGATCTAATAGAAGATTCCACTTCTAGAAGGATCTTCCTCTAGATGCTTCATTTTAGTATAAATAGGAGTCGAGGGTATGAGAACCCTAACTTGGATATTATTGTAATAGAGCTCTGCTCAACTAGAGGTTTCCCCCTCGAAGAGGCCCATGAACATTGCTTTCAGATTCAAAGTGTTATTTCTGTTAGTATTCTCATATCATTTAAGTGTTATTGTGGTGAATGTTCTGGTTATATTGTTGTTATTCTGCCATTACTAGAATTTAATTTCTGTTATGCATACATTTTATATCTGGTATATTACAAGTGGTATCAAAGAACTTTCCTTGGCATAAAGTGTGGGTTAAATTTGTTTTCAGGGTAGAGACTTATTCCGGCATCTTTAAGCCACAAAGATCTGTCATTTTGCGCATAACCCCACGATTGAGGGATTTATACACACAGGAAATACAAGTGGTACTTAAGCGCACATCTATTGGCCACCCTTGTAACCCATGTTGGTACTCCTTCGAGTGGTAGCGCATCAAACAACACCTGTGTATGGATCGGCCTAGATTACCTGAATCCCTCTTTAGATAAACCGATCGGCTGTCTGACTACTATAATGTCACCGTGAACAACACTCGGGAAGATACTCTCTAGTACCTGGGTAGTCGGGTAGTACAACCAAGGGTACTGTCTATCCTCCTTAGTTAGTTCCATGAGATATTGGGCCGAGTACTATTGTTGGACCCTGCATGTATATCAAAGAGCTATAGCACAAGGAAAACCCTTGTCTATAGAACCCTTGAATACCTAACCCTTGGGGACAGAAACATACACAAATTAAAATAGACAAGATCTATTGTCGTACAACTATGTTCGGGTTGCCAAGTAAATATACATTTATTTCTGGTTAAGAATTTGGGCATTTCCTCTCTGCAGTATTCTTCAGACGGGAGTATAACTCTGCAGGTGTTAAAAAAAAAAGGTCTGGAAATTTTTTCACCATTATTTGAGACCTATTCCATTGGATTCATCTCTTCGCCCTTATCACATTCATCCATATCATTTTTCTGAAAAATATTTTGACCTCGCGTGCCCCTTTTCCGTTCCCCCATCCTCATGGCCCATACCCGTATCCAAGACTTGGAAGCTCGCTTAAACACCTTGCAATCTAGTCTCATCGAGACCCAACAAGAAGTGAAAAAACTCAGTGCCAATGTTGCCACCATCAATACAACCATGTAGTCCTCAATGGAGGAAATCAAACAAGACCTCACCACCCATCTTGAATCAATCTTTTCAGCACTCTGCACCAAACTGCATTTCCCTACAGATAACCCTTCCTCTTCCTCACCTCCACATACTGATGGTGACCATTCCTCTCATTCCCATAACATTCAAAACCATCACTTTCAACGTGACCTACGCCTTCCACAGGTGGATGTGACCAAATTTGATGGCTCGGACCCCACTGGTTGGGTAACCCAAATGGAACATTATTTTTTTATATACAACATTACAGATGACTTGGCCAAACTCCGATATGGTGTTCTCCATCTAGATCAAGAACGTTGGCAATGGTGGTAATGGAGAAAAACTTCTCGTCAAGGGTATATTGCTTGGACACACTTTGTGGAAGAGATTTATGAATGCTTTGACACTAACACCAACCATTTGGGCCGTTTCACAAATTTGAAACAATTAGGAACAGTGGAAGATTTTATAGCTTCCTTTGAGCGCCTGGATTTTAGAACAGAGGGCATGTATGATGCCTTTTTCCAAGAGTGTTTTATTAGCAGCCTCAAGGATGAGATTCAGACCCATGTCCTTATGGCTCAACCTCAGAGTTGGGTGGAGGCTACTAAAAGAGATAAAGAAGCACAACAGGTTGTATCTTCTCAAAACCAAAAACCCTCCTTTATCCCTCACCCTAAACCAGTAAATCCCACTACTCCCTCTGCTCCACTAAAGATCCAAAAATTAACCAGGGTTGAAATGGTTGAATGCCAACTCAAAGGCCTTTGTTATAACTATGATGACAAATATTTCCTGGGCCACAACTGTAAAGAACAAAAGATTTTTATGGCCATCTCTGAGGATATTTCGAAAGAGGATGTAGAAACTCCCTTTGTGTCTGAGTCACTTGAATCCACTGACATAATCCCTCCCTCAGACCCTCCCAAAGTAGAATCGGTCATTTCCCTCAATGCTCTCACTGGATTCTCCACTCCCCAAATACTTAAGCTAATCGGTTACATCAAGCATCGAAAGGTCATCATTCTAGTTGATAGTGGCATCACCCATAATTTTATTCATTGCCGCATTGCCCAAGAAACTCATTACTACATCCATGTTGTCAATAATTTCCAAATCATGATTGCCAATGGTTGTTCCATGAAATGTGGAGGGCATTGTGAAAATATGCATCTCCAAATTGGTGTCTACTGCTTGAAATCCCATATGTTTTCTATCAACATGGGAGGTTGTGCCATTGTACTGGGTGTAGACTAGCTAAGGACTTTGGGTCCCATTCTCATGGATTTTAAATACTTAACTATGCAATTCGACCAGGAGGACCACTGATATAAGTTCCAAGGCATCACAACCAGTTCACCTGAGATCATTAGTTCCCATCTCATGGAAAAGCTGCTCAAAAAAGGTCATTCTAGTATTATTGCCCAACTCCATGCCATACAAGCAACATAGACACCCTCGGTCCCACAAGACCTCCAAGCCATCCTTTCTAAAAATCAATTGGTCTTTTCCACTCCCCAAGGAATCCCTCCTTCCCATGGTGTTCATGATCATTCCATTGCCCTGGTACCCGGAAACCTTCCTCCCAATATCTGTCTGTATCATCACCCCTTTTCCCAAAAAAAATGAAATTGAGAAAATGGTCCAGGAACTCCTTAATGCAGGTGTTATCCACCCTAGTATGAGCCCCTAGTCTTCTCCTGTGGTCATGGTCCTGAAGAAAGAAGGTTCTTGGTGAATGTGTCCTGACTTCCGTGCCCTCAACAAACTTACCATCAAAGACAAATTCCCCATTCCTGTCATTGATGACCTCCTGGATGAATTGAGTGGCGCCCAATTCTTCACTAAACTTGAACTTCGTTTGGGCTACCACCAGATACGTATGAAAGAGGAAGACATTCCCAAGACTTCCTTTAGAACTCATGAAGGCCACTATGAGTTTTTGGTCATGCCCTTTGGCTTGTGTAATGCCCCATCCACCTTCCAAAGCCTCATGAATCATGTCTTCCATCCTTTTCTCCACCATTTTGTCTTAGTTTTCTTTGATGATATCCTCATCTATAGCGAAACCTAGAAAAACCATCTTGCTCATGTGGATCGAGTTATCCATCTACTCTCTCAGCACCAACTTTTCCTGAAACAGTCTAAATGTGATTTTGGCGCCTCAGAAGTAGAATACTTGGGTCATCTGGTTGGAAAAGATGGCGTCAGGGTGGATCCTAAAAATATTGAAGCTATGCAAGACTGGCCTCACCCAAAGAATCTTAAGAGCTTGCATGGATTTCTGGGCTTAACACGGTATTATCGCAAGTTTGTTAAGAATTATGGGAAGATTGTCGCACCTCTCAGTGCTCTCCGCAAAAAGAACTCTTTCACTTGGACTCCATCCATTGCTCAATCTTTTCAAAATTTGAATATGGCCATGTGCACCACTCCAGTCCTCTCCCTTCCCAATTTCACAAATACCTTTGTGCTGGAATGTGATGCCTCAGGGAAAGGAATTGGTGCTATCCTTATGCAATAGGGTCGACCTTTGGCCTTTACCGGCAAGCAACTATCTGAAATAAATCTGGGTAAATCCATCTATGAAAAGGAAATGCTGGCTATTTTGCATGTCGTTGATCTGTGGAACCCTTGTCTATTGGGTAAACGTTTCCAAATTAAGACAGACCATCAAAGCCTCAAGTATTTTCTGGAACAATGTATTTCCTCCCCAGAACAAAAAAAATGGGTGACTAATCTCTTTGGATATGATTATGAGATCATTTACAAGAAAGGAAAAGACAATGTGGTTACAGATGCACTTTCTCGGAAATATGAAGATGAAGGATCCCTTTTTTCTCTTTCATTCATTGTACTAGATTGGCTCCAAGTTGTTTTCCAGGAATGGCTACAAGATCCCAAAGGTTCGCAGTTGATCCAACAATTGCAGTCCAATGCTCCAGCTTCCCCAGGGTACTCTTGGCTCCATGATGAACTTTGATACAAAGACTGTTTGTATTTAAGTAAACAATCAAAGATTAAATCCACAGTACTTTCTGAGCTTCATGCTACACCCACAACAGGGCACTCCGGGTTCACCAAAACCTATGACAGGGTCAAACGTTCCTTTTTCTAGGATGGTATGAAACAGGACATTCGTAATTTTGTAGTTGAATGTGATGTTTGTCAACGCAACAAGGGATAAACATTCAAATCTTCGGGCACACTACAACTGCTCCCAATTCCACCTGCTATTTGGAAGGATATCTCTATGGATTTTATTATCGTCTTACCCAAATCGGGCCATAAATCCATCATCGTGGTGGTTGTTGATCACCTTTCCAAGTATGCTCATTTCTTCACCCTTCAACACCCATTTACAACATCCACGGTGGCTCAAATTTTCATGGATTAGGTCTTCAAGATTCATGGCATGCCACACTCTATTGTTTATGATTGCGACCCAAATTTCACAAGCAATTTTTGGCAAGAATTGTTCAAGATACAAGGCACCGAATTGCACCTCAAAAATGCCTATCATCCCTAGATTGATGGCCAAATGGAATTTGTCAACAAGTGTTTGGAAACATATTTGAGGTGTTTTTCCTTGAAAAAGAAAAATCAGTGGGCTCAATGGTTACCCCTAGCTGAATCGTGGTACAACACTTCATACCATATAGCTACATGCATGAATCCTTTTGAAGCGGTATATGGACAGAATCCAACTTCAGTTCTCTCATACTTACCAGGTGCCTTGAAGGTCCAGGCGGTTGACCTAACACTTACAGCTCAAGAGGCTATTCTTTGTACCCTCAAAGAGAATTTGGTCATGGCACAGAATTGCATGAAGCAACAAGCAGATCAATGTCGCTCTGAACGTCAATTTGCAGAAGGGGATCAGGTGTTTCTTTGATTACAACCTTACAAGAAAACTTCCCTCAAGGCTAAGCATTGTTAGAAGCTAGTGACCAAATTTTATGGTCCTTATACCATTCTCAAGCATGTGGGACAAGTAGCCTATCATTTATCTTTGCCCAGCCATTTGAAGCTACATCTTGTTTTTCATGTTTCATGCTTAAAGAAGGTGATTGGAGCTAAGTGCCAAATTCAAACCAACCTTCTAGAGTTATATGAAGAAGGACCCATTTGGCTATAGCCAAAAGCATTTTTGGACCAGCATGAGCATTGCCTACGTCAGAGAACCATCAAGGAAGTGCTAGTCCAGTGGAAAGATACAACTCGAGCAGATGCCACTTGGGAACCAACTACCATTCTGTAGCAATTTCCTCATCTCAAGCATTGAGGACAAGGTTGTTTTTAAGGGGGAAAACATGTTAGGGTCCTAACCCACACATATGTAGAACAATATATTCGGATGTAATAAAGGTCAATATTAATAAGGCCTTTAAATAAAATAGAATAAGGCGGATGTAAGAAGACCTAATAGAAGCTTCCACTTTTAGAAGGATCTTCCTCCAGATGCTTCTTTTTAGTATAAATAGGAGTCCAGGGTATGAATACCCTAACTTGGATATTATTGTAATAGAGCTCTGCTCAACTGGAGGTTGCCCCTCGAAGAGGCATGCGAACATTTATTTCATATTCAAAGTGTTATTTCTGTTATTATTCTCATATCATTTCAGTGTTATTGTGGTGAATGTTTTGGTTATATTGTTGTTATTCTGCCATTACTAGCATTTTATTTATGTTCTGCATACATTTTATATCTGGTATATTACATAATGTTGTCTTCACATCCATCTTTTCTACTTCAAAATCAAATGCAACAACAACAAATAACATAAATCTTATAGAGGTTAACTTGGCAACATGAGAAAAAATCTCACCAAAATTAATTCCCTCAACCTAGGAATAACCCTTTGCTACTAACCGAGCTTTGTATTTCTCCACTTTTCCTTTTGCATTCAGCTTCTTTTTAAATACCCATTTTCTACCAATTGGATTTCTTCCAGCCGACAATTCTACTAGATCCCAAGCCTCATTCTTATCCAAATATGCCATTTCTTCATCCATGGCCCTTTCCCAGATATTTCCATCCTCTAAATCCACTGCCTCCCTAACAATTCTAGGATCATCATCAATAATAGACAAGAAAAAAATTGAATATAAATTAGATGGAGTATACCTTTCTGGTAGACTTCTTTCTCAAACCAATCTCCTCAATACTGGAGTATGAGGATATTCTTCTTCTAATTCTTATTCTTTTGTAGAGTCTGATTCATCATCCTTTAAATCAAACTCTATTTTCTCTAGTTCTTCCTTACCTGGTAGGAATTCATGTTTAAAAACATTCTTGATTTATCTAAATACCACATCTCGGCTATACACTACCTTCTTAGTTTTTGGGTTCCAAAGATTATAACCTTTGAGACCATCTTTATATCCAATAAAGATACACTTTTCAACCTTCTTATCTAGCTTACTTTTGTTTTCCTTTGGAACATGAACATATGCATCACAACCAAATACCTTGATATGTGTGAGATAAGGTTCCTTACCATTCCATACCTCTTGTCGAGTCTTTTCCTCCAAAGTTGATGAGGGTGATATGTTGATTAGGTAACATGCAATACCCACTACCTCTGCCCATAATTCTTTCCCTAACCCGACACCACTAAGCATGCACCTTGATTTTTCCATCAACGTCATGTTCATCCTTTCTACAAATCCATTCTTTTGAGGTGTATATGGATTAGTCTTCTACCTTGATATACCCCACTTCCTACAAAATTCTTCAAATTCATTCCCGCAGAACTCTCTGCCATTATCTGTCCTCAACACCTTAATTATTTTCTCTGTTTGATTCTCAACAAGAGCCTTAAACTCTTTAAACCTATAAAAGATTTCATATTTCTTCCTGAGGAAATATATCCAAGTATTCCTTGAGAATTCATCTATAAATGAGACATAGTACACATATTTTACCAATGATGGGACCGACATAGGTCCAAAAACATCACTGTGAACTAGCTGTAAAATTCCTTCTTCCCTCATTGCACTAGAGAGGAATCTTATCCGATTCTGCTTCCCATATGGACAATGTTCACAGAAATCAAAATCCAGAGAGTATTTAGACATACCTTCAATCATACCTTTACCGTGTAGTAGTTGATGACCCTTCTCTCTGATATGCCCTAGTATTTGATGCCACAACATAACCTTTTCTCCAGAGACTAAAGGAGTTATTTCTTCTTCAACTCCAATATAAAAAACAATGGAACTATTACACCCATCAATAATAGTGCTTCCTTGAATATTATACATAGTTCCAAACTGAACTCCCTTCAACAACACCATTTCTCCTCGAACCATCCTATAGGTTTCCTTTTCAAATATTGTTTTTACACCTACAACGTCCATTTTTCTTACAGAAATCAAATTTCTAGCCAAACCTGGGATGTGAAGAACACCAGGAAGTGTTCTAATCCTTCCATATATGAGCCTCAACTTGAATTTTCCTCATCCCATGATTCTGGTTGTCGAATCATCACCTAAGAAAAAATTACCACCATCATACCTTTCATATTCACAGAACCACTCTCTGTGGGGAGTCATATGAAAGGATGCACCAGAGTCAACCAACCATGCCTCATTATCTATGTGTGTGATTGAAGAATCCAAGTACACATCCCCTCCTTCTTCCTTGGAGGTCTTTTCTTTTGTAGAAGGAGATTTTGCAAATCTCTTCTTTTTCTCAACTTTGGATCTACATTGCTTCTTGTAGTTCCCTTCTTTTCCACATCTCCAACATACCTTTACAAACTTTTTGGGAGATTTAGATATACCCTTAGACTTAGATCTCCCACTTGAGAACTTAGATCTATTTATTTCCTGGGAACATCCTCTTGCAAATAATGTGTCTATGCTCTGTCCTTCCATATTCTTCCCTCTCATCTCCTCCGACAACAAGGATGAGACCACTTCATCAAAATTCAAGGAAGTGTATTACTACCTATGGCCACAACCAGACTATCCCATGAGTCTAGTAAAGAACACAATAAACTTATACATTTATCTTCATCTGAAACTTTAATCTCAACGGATACTAGCTGACTTACCATAGTATTGAAGGCATTCAAATGCTCTTCCACCGAGTCTCCATATCCTATCCTCGGGTTATACAAATTCATTCTCGGGAATAGTTTATTTACTAGGGACTTAGACTGATACAAATTCCCTAACTTATCCCATAAATCCTTGGTTGTAGCTTCCTCTGACACATTCAGTAATACAAAATATGAGAGACACAGTCGGATTGTGCTCTTTTCCTTCCGATCCAACTTTTTCTAGTCATTTGCTGAAGTTCCTGTAGGTGAAGTACTTGGATATACCACGATCCATTGATCTTTGTCCACCAACAAATATTCCATATTGAGCTTCCACAGCTCAAAAATTTTCCCATTAAACTTCTCGATCTCCATTTTCAAATTGCTCACCATTTCTTTTCACCTGAAAAATCAATACCACAGATATCCCACTGTAACAATGCTTATCACAGTCCCAAGCCAAAAACTTGACCACAAAGGCATCCCCCTGAAGCCAACCTATCTCTGATACCAAATGTAGATTTTAACATTGTACAATATTTACTGCAAACATATTTTCAGTAAAAGAACAAAAAAGATACAATGGAAAATACAAAAATTACACAGAGATTTTTCCCCTAGAAACCCAAACCGAGAAAACCAACATATTATATATTCATTCATCATGATACATTGTTTACAATACAATATACATATAGGAGTCAACGACATCCAAAAACCTAACCCAATGACCTAGATTAGTCAACAACCCTAATTCCTTAACCAAAAATAGAAAACCATCAGCAAAAAACCATGTGCCGAAAAACCACCTAAATATGTGACACGTTTCCTGAGGCAAAAAAATGTTTCTCGAGGGTGCTTCCCTTGAACCCCCACACAGGGGGATATCGCCTCCTTGCACCCCCCCTCAAACCCCCCTATGCGTCTGGCGCAACACAACCACTCCTACTCGTGCAAAGAATGCTCCCTCTATCATCATGATCCCAATTTCTCTCCCCTTTTGACATCAATGGAAAAGGGTAGGGTTGATCCCCCTGAGTTTAATGAAAAAAGGTAACTCTCTTATTTGGGGTTGCTCCCCCTGAACATGTGGCACTCAATAATACCTCATCCTTATTTTTTGTCTTTGGGAAATTTTCTTCCTTGGAATCGTTTTGTGTGGCTTTCGTCTTCTCTCTCTTCTTCATGTCTAGGATGTATATGTTGTTCGGTCTTCTTGTTGCATTTGCAACCAATCTTCCTGAGTTATTTTCTCTGATTTTACACTTTCGGGAGTCAAACCTAAGAGTTTATCCTTGATCACATATTTTGTTGACACTGAGGAGATTGTTCTTCAGATCTTCAACCAATAAGACTTTTCCTTATTTTACATTTTCACTTCCAAGATTTACAGTTCCTTTTCCAAGTATTTTGGTAGATGAGTCATCTCCAAATGCAACATTTTCACCCTTTTTCTTCAAGCTAACAAATTTTCTTTAATCTTCGGTCATATGAGATGAGCACCCACTGTCTATGAACCATTCATCTTATTCTTTGCATTCTTTAGCGACCAATGCTATTCAACAATTTTCGTTGTGTGGAATTTCTTTCCTTTTCCATGTTGTAGTTGGTATACATACATTTGGCATACGATTATCTTACTTCATCTCTTTGCAATCTCGTGCTTTGTGACCAAGATTATTGCACTTGTAAAATATAATATTTTGATCCATTAATGGGTCAAATGGATTATAATTTATGTTGATAGGTCTACAAACATTTCCATATCTATTATTTTCACCATTCATGTAGCTTGCATAGTTAATCCTTTCATTGATTCTACAATTGATTGCCTTGTGTCAAACATTTCCACAAGTATAACAATGTCCAAGAAAGAAATTTTGATACCTGGGAGTAAGTGATCTTCTTTGTGGTGTGGTTCATCTGGGTTCACGATCTATTCTTTTGTAGTTTCCTTCGTAATGATTTCTTTCATACTTGATGGGAGAGGATCTTCTTGATGTTTCATTCCTTCTGAATTCTAGTCTTCTATCTTGTTGTTCAACTTGTTCTGTAGTGTTGGTTTCATCATTTTCAAATTCCTTCTCTTGTTTTGTTGTCTTCAAATTGTCATTGTATCCTAGTCATGTCTTGTCGTTTGGAGATCTTTGACTGCTAAGGATATCATCTAATTTTTCAGTTTTTTTTTCGAACTTCTTCAATGTTTCTATTGTCAATAGTAGCTCCCCTTTTGTGTCATCCAATTCTTTTTTCGATTTCTCAGAATGTTCTAATTGTTCCTTCAATATATTAATGGTCTTTTCAAGCTTGTAATTCTCTTCTTCACAACTACTCAATTCACCTTTTAGTATTATGTTTGTGTTTCTAAGCTTGCTATTTTCAGTTTCAACGTGCTTCAACTTTTCAAGATTGTCATCTTCTTGTTCACTCTCTGCATTGTCTTTGTATCCCCAAAAGGAATCAAGGTTGGTTTATTCATCTGAATCTTCTTCACAAATGATTTTTTCTTCTTTATAATTCTTGTGATCATCATCCTGGATTTCTTGGGTTATGAAGAGGACTTCTCATCCATCATTATCTTCTTCATCACTCTCATCCGCGGAGATGTCATCATCCTTGGAGTAGAAGCTCTTTTTATTGTTGAGACTTCTCTTTTTATAGTAGAAGTTTTCAAAAATATGTCCTATTCTACCACAGTTAAAGCATTTGAGAGGAGACTTACCTTTGTATCTGCCACTTCCCTTCTGGAACCTTCTTACGAATTTTTTTATTTCTTCATCAAGGTCGTTATCCTTTTCTTTTGTCTTATTTATGGCTTTAAAGGATTCTTCATTGTTTGGCTGGTCACTTTCCATACCTGTTCTCATTTCATATGCTATAAGAGACCCATGTAATTCATCCATTGTCATTTTGGTCAAGTACCTAGTTTCTTCAATGGCGGAGACCTTAGCATCATACTTCAAGAGAAGTAATATCAACACTTTTTGTACAACCAAGGATTAATCGAGCTCTTCACCTAATCCTCTGATAGCATTAATAATTCCATCAACTCTAAGAAAACAGGTTGCAATATCTTCCTTTTCATTCATCTTCAAATTTTCAAATCCCGCTCTATGTCATGGAAGCTTGACCTGCTTAACTTTTGGATCACCTTCGTAGATAATCTTGAGTTTGTCCCATACCTCTTTAATAGTGTTGCAACCCATAAATTTGCCAGCAATGGTTTGTGCCAATGCTGCTAGAATAACACGTCTGGCTTTTGAATTACAACTCATAAGATTCTTCTCATTTGGATCAATTGGAGCATTATTTGGGATTACATAGCCATTTACAACTGAGTACCAAATTTCTACTCCCAAAGTTGTTAGGTAAGTTTTCACTCTATCACTCCAGTATGCATAATTTATTCCATCAAATTTTTGAATCCCATTTGAAATGTTCTCATGGTCATCCATCTCTACTCAAGATTTTCCTTCTAGTGGTTAAACTGTTCTGAAGGCAACTTGCTCTGATACCAATTGTTGATACTGAGAGGGGGGTGAATCAATATCAAATACAATTTAAAACCTTTTCAACTTATACTTAAACCATTCAATTATATCAATTGAGAAATTAACAATAGTATAAAAGTTACACCAATACACCACAATACACCATGCACAATATATGAGAAATAATCAATAGTTATTGTTGAAGGGAAGTAATTACTTCCAAAGGTAGTACAACTTCCAAATATAAAGGGAGGGATAAACCTCCAAGAGGAAGATACAATCGTCCAATATCAAGAGAGGGTTGAGCTCTCCATCCTTTCCCCTTGCTTCCACCCAAGAATATTTGAGAGATAATAAAACTTTACATTAAATCATCACCATCAACCAACCATCACATAGAGCCTGATAATGCTTCCCGAGACTTATTCAACTTTTTTAATTCTTCAATTCTTG